>PVHY01003819.1:0-102126 GCA_004024945.1 Uropsilus gracilis
AAACCATGGACACACCTAAAAGAAATCACATTAGCAGAAACAAGTTAAAAAGATAAAGACAGACACCAAATGGTTACAACTCGGGGTGGGGGGGCGGGACAGAGGGGGAATGGTCAGGGAGGGTGGGGGGGGTGAATCCCGGTAAAAAAAATAAATAAATAAATAAATTAAAAAAAAAAAGAAAGAAGAGAATTGTTTCTATCAGCACCAGTCATATAAAGGGACCACTGATGGGATTTGATTACATGAAGGCAAAGAGTTTTTTTCTGTTGTTCCTGCTACTCAACAGTGCTGATAATATTAAGAACTTCTGAACTCAAGCAGAACAAGACCAACAAGATATGAGTCAAAAGATATGAGTATGGTTATTGCAAACAAATACAAATGACTATTGAAATTCTCAACTATACTAATAAAGAAATGCAATTGAAAATAAATATTACATTTCTTGCCTATCAGATTGGCAAAGTGTTCTACAATTAGAATTCCAAGTAGAAAGCAGAAAAAAATACCTACTTCTGTGTGTGTGTGCACACATCTCACAGATATGTGTGTGTGTGTGTGTGTATGGAATATATCTACACACAGGCAGACATAAACATATGTCTAGTTTCTTGTTCTTCTCCATCATGTTTTATTCCAGAAGAGGTTTTTCTCTGGCCTTTTACTCCGTCTTCTCCTTCCAGTGGGATAAAGATTTTTATCCTCCAGCTTATCTTCTGGGGATTTTCTGTACATCACAGTTTCCTCTGTGCATTCATTTGGATCTCTTTTGTTCTTGACAATTTGAATTCTCCAAGGCAGACATTACCATTACCAAGATCCTCCAACCTGAGTACTGTACTCCCTCATGACTTCATCCATCTCTTAACAAGAGGTGGTGACTTTTTCTTCCCTTACATGTGGATAGACCATTGGATTGCTTCAACCAATACAGCACAGAGAAAACGCTTTGTGACTGTTGAATAGCTGTGTGCTGGACTCTGGCTGCCAGCCAGTTAGTGACCGCGTGCATCTTCCTCAATGCAGTGCTAAGCAGAGCGATGTCAATAGCCTGAGAACAGCCATGGGGGGATTATTTATATCGCAGAAGCAAGAAATGCTATGAATCCCTCCCTTCCTCTCTTCACTCCTCTCCTCACTCCCACCACTCAAACTGGTTGTTAGCAGTAAACCAATGTTTCTAAGGCTAGATCATAAAAAGAAATACAGCTTTTTCTGGTTCTTCCTGTTAGTACACTCACTTAAAACTCAGCTGTCATACTTTGATGAAGCCCAGGGCATATGGAAAGGTCACATGCAGTATTCTGGGTGACAGTTCCAGCTGTGGCCCCAGCCACAGTTAGCTTTAGGCCCCATGGTGCAAATAAGTGCAGAAGCCTATAAGTGATTATCACCCCAGCTGCCATCTGTCCAGGTTCATGTGAGAGTCTCCTCACTGAGCACAGTGAACCCCAGAACTGAGTTGTAACCCATCAAGTGATCACTGCTGCTTTATGCCTTTGAATTTGGCATAGTCACTCAACAGTAAATCATCAGAACAGTGACACTGGCTCTTCTCACCAGGGCCTCATAAGTGATGAGGAGTGAAAATACATCATTTAATATTAAAGAACATTATTATATCAGCTTTACATGATAAATCTTTACACTCAGTGTGACTCACCAATTCATTCAACAAATATTTATTGAGTGCTAATTAAGTATTAACTCCTGTATTCACTTGGTATAAAGGACAGAGGACTACCCAGAACACAGATCAAGACAAAATGGAAACAACTCACTACAAATGAAGGGTGACAGGCACTTTGAGGAAGTGTGTCCAGGATCCTCTGGGAGTGTGCAAGAGAGGCTCACAAAAAGCAGGGCTTGGTGGAGGAAGATTTCAGAAAAGATGTCTAGGCTGAGTCCAGAAAGCTGTCTGGTTTTCCAGGTTATTTGTAGAAAGGTTTCCTGGGCGGACCCAGCCCATCAGAAGGAATGGAACAGTGGGATCTTGAGTCTTTCATTCATATTGCTGGGCAGTACCCATGAAGCTAGTCACTTACGTTTTCAAAGTGGTCAAGTGCATTCAAAGTGGTCAAGTATATTCAAAGTGGCCAAAATGGTCATGAAAGCCAAGACAGGGGGAGGCCAACTTATGAAGACCCTTAACTTTATGCTTACAAAAGTTGCTGGTAAAAATAAAAATTAAAATGTTATTTAAAACTCATTGTAAAGCAACTAACATCATTTGTGATGTAACATCAGCCATGAGCCTCCTGCTGCACTTAGATTTAGCTGACTTGGTGTTGATAGCTGACATGGCTTCTGATTAGTGGGTGCCTTCATTATGATTAGTCAGGACCCTAGTCTAGTTTGAAACTATTTTAGAAAACATCATCCCTGAAAATAGTACTAAAATCCAGAACAAGACAAAGAAGATGACATTCACCATTTTGTGAGATAAGTGAATGTATTAGACAAGGACAAAAACAAGAGTTATAAAAATTAGAAAGAAAGGGGGAAAGTTATCATTATTTGCAGTGACTTTCTATCAAATCAAGTTAAAGTTTGGGAATTGAAAACAATTCCCTCCAAATTTATTTGTAAGATTAACTTAATCTTGAAACTAATGGACATTTCCTGCCTTTTTCCTGGAAGGATATTTGACTAAGCCATCTTTTAAAAGGTGATCTGTAAAAAATAAATCTGTAGGGAAGATTCGGAACCTACTCCAGTCTTTTTGGCTTCAGGATTCTAGGATGGAAAGGGAAGCAGTTGCCAGGCCCAATTCAAGATCCTAGGAAGACGCAACTCCTCATGAAAGGCAGGGAGGTGGGGGGGAGGCTAACAAAGGGTAGGAGAGAATGCCTAGCAGGTGCTGTGGTCCAACCCTCATATACCTGGGGACTCGAGAGCCCCCCTGAACTTAGCCACAGGAACAGAGAGAGGAAAAGTGGTTTCCCACACTGCAGCCTAAAGGCATCAGTCAGGACTAAGAGAAAGGTTGGAGGAGGAGAAGGAGGGAAACCCTACAGGGAGTCAGGAGCCAATATGTCCTCATATTTTCCCCCAGGTATTCTAGGGTTGCTAGAACTGGGGTTGATGAACACCTTAAATTTTTCCTGGAGCACTTTAGACAACCACTCAATTTCACAAGGCCTTTGGAATCTTTGGTGCTAAACATTTTTTAAAATTTTCTTCTCCTAGACTCAGGAGTTTATAAAATTATAGTAAATAAATGTTTATAAAATTGTAATAAATACTTATCCATTTATAAAATTAGAGTACATTTTTTTCCATTAAGCCATTTTTAAGTGCACAGTTCAGGAATGCTAAGCCGTGCAACCACTGCTTCCACCCATTTCCAGAACTTTTTCATCTTGCAAAACTGAAACTTGCTACCATTAGTAATAACACCTCACCTGGCCCCACATCCTGGCCACCACCATTCCACTTTTGGTTTCTGTGATTTTGACTTGTCTAGGGACCTTGTATAAGTGGAATCATAAGATATTGATTGGTCCTTTTTGTGTCTAGCTTACATCAGGTAGCAGAATGTCCTCAGTTTATCCAGGTGGTAGTGAGCATGTGTCAGAGTTGACTGTTTATAATATTCTTCTTCTATGAATTAATTCAGAATTCAGAGAAACTACATCCCTTTTCCTTAAATTATATTCAGGAAAATTATGATGCTGAGAAAAGTCAAAAAGAAAAATGAAAGCTTCTATTGAAAATGTTCTCTGATTCAGATGGAAGTTGACGTGAGGGGCCCTGAAGATTTTCTCCCAGATTAGGAAGCTGTCAGGATTAGATGTTAAAAATAGAAAGAGTGACTCAGATAAAAGTGACATGAGAATGGAAAACTCTCCAAGGAAAGCATGAAAAGAATGAAAATGGCTACACAGAACTAATTTACTTGAGGGTAACATACAGTAAAAAGAAGCCTAAGACAAGGTTGGCACCATCTTGGGGAGGAAGAGTGGAACGAGCTCTCGAGAACAGGGGAGCTGGGGTTGTCAGATGGCTGCTGTTGTGATATTCAACTTGTCTTTGGCCAAATTTAATACCTCCCTTCACTCCTGTGGCTCCTGTCAAGAAGTCAGGAACATTCTCATTAACTCACAGATTCTTCTGTAATTAGACTCAGACATGCACTCATTAGCTCATTACCCTTTTGAATTAAATTTCTTTATGGGATACATGATTACATTGGATTTTATAAAATAATCATTTCCCCCCCTCCTTTTTTTTTTTTTTTTTACTGTGTGTGGCTGTGAGTAGCACTGTTTGTTCGATGAATGATCTTATTTTTACCAGCATGGTTGCACTAGTTAGGGTACCTCAAGCTAACATATATTAGTATGCATAAAAAATGTGTACTCTATTCAACTTTAATTCAGTTTTATTAGTATTTATGACAATGTGAGCTTTATTCATATGACAATAAATATAATGGTCAAGAGCATGGGCTCTGGGTCACATTGCCTATGAAGCTTAAATTTGTTATAAAGCTAGTAGCTAAGCAACTTTGGGGATTTACGTAATCTTTCTGTACCTCACTTTACTCATCTGTAAAATGGCGATGTTAGTAACACTTTCGTAGCTTTGGGGCAGCATTTTTAACAGTGGCTTCCATTCATTTCTGATAATAACTACTTCCACTGTCTGTTACTAATCTCTGGGTTGCCACTGCCCTGTCATTTTATCTTCTATTGACTTTTTAGTAATTTATCACTTTTGGAACTAATTCTCCATATTGCATTACCTCTATTTTCTTAACAGATACTATTAGCTGCTATTACTTTCATTTTGCTTCAAGGCTTATAATCATGTTTGAAAGATCCCAGGTTTTATTTTTTTTAATTCCCCTATTTATGGACAAAATAGATTTTACTTGGTTTAGGTAAAAATATTCCTTGACATCTTGCTGCATTGACAGGAACACCTGGAAAAATTCTGAGAACCCAGTCAGTATTCCTCCCCTCACTGACTTCCAGGAGCACTGCCTTATAAGCTTCTTTGGTCAGCATCAGTTACACAGTGGATCTGAGTGTCTCAGGCTTCTGCTTCCTGCTGACAGTCAGCCCTCTTCAACCTATTCCAAGGGGGTGTGGCCAAATATTCAGAGAAGATTCAGGTCACCTGCTGTCCCACTCTGTCTTCCCAACAGAACACCTGCCAGGTCTCACCACAGGATCTGAGGTGGGCAGCTGGAATTCAGGACGGGAGACTGACAGGGCCAGGTTAAGTTTGGGACTAGAGAGGCACCTGGGATACTTGAGGATTTGAGGAGATGTCACCTCAGAGCTGTGCAAATACAGCATCAGCCAGAGTAAAGAGCACCCTTACATGTTACACAATAGTAACCTTCCTGCCCCACCTTAGTTTCAGCCCTGGAGACCAGCTTTGCCATTAAAACAACAAAACAACTTAGATTCGTGGGCCCAAGTCCAGGCCTACAAATGCAGAAAACGTGATTGGTAGGGTGGGACTTTATATTGTAATAAGGCCTCTTCTGCAATTCTTATAAATTGACAGTCGGGAATCATTGCTGCTGGATGCTTACAACAGGCAACTCAGCCTCCCAAAGTGGTTTCTTCCCATCCCAAACACTGACTATCAGAAAGCTTATTGATCTGCCTTGCTGTAATTTCACTCCCTACCATCGATCTCACGTCTGGAATGATGCTGAAAGGGTTTCATCCCTTTTCTACATGTCAGTCCTCAAGTACTTAAGATGTCCCTCAAGTCTGAGACCCCTACTTCGAGGACTTTCACTCTCTTTACTAAATAGTCTCTGTTCATAAGACTCTTCCTAGAATGCCACCTGCATTTACAGAGAGCAAGAATCGAGAAGCAGCTGGCCATAAACAGGTCCGCATACCAACAGAAGCTAAGTCACTCAAAGGAGTGTCTCCTACACTGATGTACAGCTCCAGAAGCCAGCAATGCCTCCCAAGAGCCAGCCTTTCCAAAGCTCCCCGGGGTTGCTCTGCTGCGCCCCCTGCCAGCCCTGCGAAGTACTCCAGGGCATTAAAGCTGGCGGTGGGGGAAGGGGGAGTGTGCATCACCCACACGTGGGAGTGGGAAACGCAAATAACCCGCCCCTCCAAGGAAAAAGCCTCGAGCTGCTGTCACGCAGCAGGTGAGCAATCCAAAGCGAGGAAAAGGAAGAAAGTGTGCAGCCAGGAGGGGGGGACTGCCACTGAAGAGGGAGAAGTGCCCCAGATTTTTAGACCTGGACTACTGGGGCCCCAGTGTGGCTGAGCTCCAGTTCTGATCTGGCACTCTCATCAGCTGAAAAGGTGAGTCAGGACAGTCCCTGCAGACTGTCATATTGGAGAAATACTCCAAGCAGAAGGTTTCTGGGAATTATTCAGAGGAAGATGGCAATATGCTGATGTATGCTTCCTGGAAAGAAAATGCCTGCGTTGTAGAAAACGCCTTTCTTAATTGTGTGTAAGGAGAGAAAGCCTTAATCTTCACTTGTCTAAGGAAAAAAAATTTCTCCCACAGAAAGAATAGTCTTAAAGGAACAAAGAGCCACCAGGCAAAAGTAAGTTATGTGGGATTATCAGCAACAACTTGCTAAGGAAGTGAGTGGAGGTCACCTCCTGGGACTCGGAGCAAGTGGCTCTGACTTGGTCACTCATGGCTGTGGTAGAGCTCCAAAGAATTGAGCAGTGAAGGGCATGTGGGGAGGTGGTGCATGACTCGGGCAAACAGTGGGTGTGCTACCATCTGCATGAAGTCATGTGCCATGGAGTTATGAGGGGAAGAAACTGAGGTGGCATATCGATAGAACTACAAGTATAAAGGATTTGTGTCCTGAGCACCTGGCATAGTCAAGGACACTATTTAACACCTGCCTTTTGAGGAACAGTTTACAGAGATGGTTGATGTTTAACATTCAGCGCTTTTCAAAGCCAAGCCAATGAACTGCAGTCCTCCTTGAATCTAATTTAGGAGTAAGCAGTTTCATCAACAAGTCAGTCACTGATAGCACAAAAACTGAGTGAAAGATGTGTTCTTATTTTAGGTTGGGGCTTCGAATGAAAGCAAATAGATAAATACTTGTCAGTGGTAAAGGTCAACAAAAACTTAGATATTTATAGATATAGACTTGCTATTGAATTATGACATGTTGAGATTAAAATAATATACTACCGATTTGAACACCAACACTGTGAACATCAGACTGACATAAAAGTATTTCTGAAAATATTGTCATTTTGGACCAGATAGTCCTTTGTTAGGGTGGTGGGGACTGTCCTGTTCCTTGTAGGATATTTAGCAGCATCCCCTTGGCAATGGCCATAATGCCCATCCCAGTCACAACAATCTAAAAATTGCCTCTGGTTGAGGACCATTGAGATCAATTGAATTGGATATGGAAACTGTGTTCAGATAATTTGGCAATTATCAATGCATTCCCTTGTGCTCTTCATGATCCCTGAGTTTCTAGGAAGGGAAGCAACAGGACCTATCATCACTGCTCTTGTTGATGCAGAAGCAAATGTGAGACATCACTGTCTTATAGACAAAGGACTTCTAAGTCACTTTTTTCACACTGAGAGAAGGTAACTGTCTTGTTCACTTCCCCAGTCTTTTCCTGTTGCAGATTTCTGCCGATGTTAGGGAAATTTCACTTTGTCAGTACTTAGAATGTTTAGAAAGGGACTAAAGTGGAGCGGCCATTTTCTGTGGCTCTCTTTTCCGGAGCACCTCCTCTATCAGAAGGGTGCCCTTTCTGAAGCCTCCACTTAAAAGGGGAGCATGCAATTGGGTCTTGTGAATTTTACATCCCCACCACATTCATGAACAGAGTTTTCATAATATATTTGAATTTGAATGAGTTCTGTGTGGACAAAAAAGCAATTTCACTATTATTTTTGCAAATTGCAGTAGGTCTTTGTAGAGCCTGTATTCAAAAGATCTTTATTTTTGCTTTGGTTTGATTATGGAACAAGTTCCTATTAAAGGTCAGAAAAGATAGTTCACAAAAGGCTACATAGAACCAGACAACAAGTGAAGAAAGAATTGCAATATCACTAGTAATAAAAAATGTAGATTAAAGTGAGAATGACATTTCATTTTTGCCTATTAAAGTAATAAAGATGCTTTAGTTTTTCTAATAGCCAGTGCTGGTTGGCTGGTGAAACTGGTGCTTTTATATATTGCTACTGGTGCTATAAATGGTGCTATGTACTCTTCTGGAAATTAATTTTGTCTCCAAAGTGAAAAAATTACTCACATTTTCAAATTTAATAATTCCTCCATCTAATTACTTATTCTAGGAGAACTTTCTAATGTATGAAAAAATCATTTTTTGTGGAAATAACTCTATTAGGATTAATCAAAATAGTAAAAAATAGCAAATATCCAACAATAAACATGTTTTGGTAGAGTATATATTGCCCTGTGGAATCTAAGAAAGTTGTTAAAATGATAGTTATGAAGAACACATAGTAACACAAGGAATTCTTCTGTCAAAATATCAAGTGCTAATGAGTCCAGTAAATATAACTGTCTAGAATGTGTGTGTGCTTATATAGACATAAAATATATAGACACTTACTTGGAAGAAAAGCTCAGAAGTAGCAACAGTTTGTGCTAAGGAGTTCTGCAGTTGTTTATAATGATCTAATTTTTCCATTAATTTACTTTCATAGTTTTACAGATGGTGTTCAAAGGAGAGAATATTTCCTCTCTACCATCCTATCCTATTTCCCTCCCCACCCCCTTCCTCCTCTCAGCAGATTCATTTCTTCTGATCTCCTTACAAGTTGTTTTTGTTTCTAGAGTTTGGGAGAGCCACTTTATTTTCTTCCCAATAATGATTCTGTGATGTCCTAAATTATAAAGGAAAACCTCCTCATGGCAAAACAGTATAAAGTGGAGCATACCTCTCGCCCTGCTTCCTTTTTGCACAGATAATGCTTAGTAGTCATGGGCTGGTCTGTGCCTTCATGTTTTTGAGTACATTTAGGTAGACATGTAGATATTTTTACATGAATGAAATGGTATTATACATGTCACCCTGCTCACTCTCATTGGGATAGGGTTGTGCCAAGCTGCCCCCCCCCAAAGTGACCTCTTTTATACTTCTATATATTTTTATATCAGAGTATCCTTAGTCCTGGCTCCCTTTTCCTGTACTAAAATTGTGAAGTGCTCAATCTCTGCTAATCTGATAAGTGAGAATGTTCTCTCTGTTTTAATTCACATTTTATTCCTTATCAGTGATGCTGACCACAGCTTACAAAGTTTGTTGGCCAACATTTTGAGTGAATTCATCTTCTCTTTCTGGCTGGGTGCCAGAACCCAGTTCCAGTGTCATAGCCACCTGTCTCTTAGGGAACATTCTTGAAGGCATGACAGAATTAGCAACATATCATTCTTTTTTTAGTTCTCATACATCCTGCTGGTTTATGAAAATAGAAGGCTCGAAGGAATAAGAATTGCCTCATCTATAAAATGGAATCTAATTCCTGTATCCTGGTTTATTCTGTGGGATGCCACTTCAATGGGTTTAATAAGATTGCCAGTAAGAATATTATCGATATTTTTTAAAATTATGTTTCTTTCATTATTTTTAGCTAATGGCTAAGGAGATCAGTCAGCTTGAGATATATAGATTTTTAAAAAATCTATGCACCCCTACACTATTTTTTTTTTATAGTGGGACGATTTTTTTCAAGGTTTGCTAGGAACTAAAGTATGTGCCTCTTACCCAAACTGGTGACCACATAGTAACTTAGGTACAAATGTTGTGTCATTATGATGGGAAACAAATAATATAGACAGTTCCACAAAGCTGCTAAGGGTTTCCTTCCTTCCTCCCTCCCTCCCTCCCTCCCTCCTTCCTTCCTTCCTTCTTTTGCTGGGGGCTTTAAAAGGGACTACCTTGGGTTATAGGAAGGACAATTCACATGCTGTTTCAAAGGAAATTTATAAATCTGTGGCAACACTACCTCATGAGTATAAGGAGTTTGCTTTTATTTCCCCTCACCTGTCTTTATTTTCCTTCTGTGACACATCCAACATGTGTGTGACCTATATCCAGATGTGAAGTTCACACCACCCCTGAGAAGAAAATTCCTCCAGTTTCTAAAGATTATGCATGTACTGCCTCTATGGTACCAAGGACCTGGATGACTAATGTTCACATGTAAAACTCCACAAGGGCTGTGGAGAAGCAGGGGTGTCGGTCACTGCTCAGGGACAGGCAGAGAGGCTCACGGCAAGTGGGGCTGTGTCCTAGAACTGTGGCCAGGAGCAAAAAGTCCATTTCTCTGCACAACCCCTTGGTCTCCTCAACAGACACAGTGTAGGGAGGCTGTGCTCAGCTGTGGCCACCCAGAGTATGCACTGTGCCACAACGTGAGACATACCTTTTCTTCCCCTCAAAGATGTGAGGGAGGGAGTCACCTTGCCCAGTTAAGAAAGGATCCTAAGGAGCCCTGGTGAGCTGTACTCCTCCTAGTCTTTAAATAACTACTTTCCTCGGGCTTGTTTTTCTAGATGGGTTTTAAGTGACTTTGCTTATGTGGCACCCCTGTGGTAAGAGATTTCATTGGACAACAACAATAAATGTGTCATTCATACCGTAGCCAGGGGTCAGGACTCAGTGCCAACTATGCATTCACCAAAGAGTGTGTGGTGCATCCCAGCCTGACTTCACATGTCTGTGGGAAGCCCGAAACAGGATGGAAAGGAGGCTGTTGCTGGCACAGAGCTGTGATCTCCCCAACTTTCTCTTGTGAGGACACTAAGTTGACAATGTTTGGGAGGATGTTATAGAAAAAAACTGGAACCTCTTAAAGTATGTTTGAATAGTAGCTTATGGAATCATTTGTTGAACATCTATAGAAGGCTTGTATGTGCTGGAGAGAGAGATTCACACACATCTCTCATGGTTGCTTCTAGAAGGTGGTGTCTGGACACAGGATCAGAGGGCTCTCTAATCACGTGGTCCTGCATTTTGTAGAGGGGAACAGTAGGCAACCTGGGGCTCTGAGACACAGCTTTTATTCTATCATCTCACCACCATCATAGCCATCTAAGTTCATCATGGGGGAGGGGGACCGGGCACCTCAAGTTCAGAGAATGTAAAACACCTGAATTCTGGTGCGACTGTATGGTCTTGGAGAGTGCTTACCTTTTCTCTTTTCACCTCTGGTTTCCTCACCCATGGGCCAGGCTAGTTCTTCCTTGCCCAGACAGGACTGCTGGGGAAGAAGACACATAGGTCTCCTTGCAGCCCCAACTATCCCAGGAAACTTTCCTTTTAGGTGTCTTTCCCTTTGTCCTGCTCTTGGTGAGGAAGAGAGACTGTGGACTTGGTTGTCACAATACCTGCTTTCACTGGGTGACAGAGACCTGGTTTCAGGTCCCATGTCAACCACCACCAGCTGGTGCCTTTAAACAAATGAACTGATCTGAAGCTCAGTTTTATCCACAAAATCAGGCAATCAGGCACGCCTGCCTCCTGGGGAACTCTGTGTGTGTGTGTGTGTGTGTGTGTGTGTGCGTGCGTGCGTGCGTGTGTTTGTAATGTGGAACATGTGGATGAGCTTGCAGAGCACTGGCCATTTGCTCCTGTTTGGAGGTTGCTCCTTTTCCATCACACTGACCTTGCTTGCAGTGAAGGGGACCCTTGCAGACACCACCCTGGGTTTTGAGTGTGACATGTCCCGGGAGCAAAGTGACAGGGGATAAAACCCCATATCTCTTTCTAATCCCTGGAGCCAGAAGTGCTGGCTAAATCACCCTGCCTGCAAGTTGAGTGTTAGGAGAGAGAAGCTGCCAGAGCAGAGTGTCGGCCAGGGCAGCCTCCAGCCTACAATCCCACTAAGTGAGGACAGTGAGGTGAGTCTTAGTGAGCAATGGATTCAGGCAGGGTGGGCACTTCTCCTCAGCCTGCACCTTTGCCCCTGCACCCCAATTCATGCTGTCACTGCCGGTTGCTGCACTCTGGTCTGTTTCAGGAGGCCCGGAGGGCATCACTGCTGGGCTTGTGTCCCTGGGTCTGCAAGCTTCTGCAGCACTGGCCTTAATGGCTTTTAAAGGCTGCCTTGCAGGTGGGCTCAGTGGCATGTGCCTTTAATCCCAGCCTAGGAAGGGAGGCTGAGACTAGGAATCACTTGAGTCTGTGGGTTCGAGACCCACCCAGGGCAACATAGCGAGACCTAGTCTCAAAAAATAGCTGGGCGTGCGCCTGTAATCCCAGCTACCTGGGACCCTGAGGTTGGGGATCGCTTGAGCCCATGGTACCCCGGGCGACGTGAGTCTGTGGTTCCCTGGGCAACATAGCGAGACCTCATCTCAAAAATAAAATAAGATAAAATAAAATAAAATAAAGGCCACCTTGCTGTGCCTATTCAGGACAGGTCCTGGAGAGACTTTGTATATGAAGTAAAAATATTTGCTCCAGATTCTGTCTGGATCAGCCAGCTCCCGCAGGAGTCACACAGGACTGCCCCACACCCAAGTATCAGGGGCAAAGGGACAGAGGGAACTGTCTCATGCTTTTACAGGGCTCCCTACTTCCTGGGCAGGAAAATTTGCTGGCCTATCCAGTGAGCTGGATTTTTTTTTATATATTATAAAAAATTAGAAGTATTTCTTCCAAGGAAAGGAAATCCTTATAGTATTAACCAATCTCATAGTATTAGCCAAATCCTCATAGTATTGCTCAGCCACAGCAAATCCACAGTGAGGCTGGGACAGGTATCCAGGACTACTGGGTCACGGTCCAGGCTGTCATGGTCAAATTCACGATCACCCTTCCTCCTGGGGTGCTGGGAAGTGATGCCTTGGTTGGAGGGGGCACTATAGAGCCAGGACTAGCAGTGTAGTCATCTGTATCAGGAAGAGAGAAGGGCTCCATTTCTGTCAACTGGATCAAATTTAGGCTCTGTCAGTTGCCAACTGACTTCAGAGTGAATTTTACTGTCTCAGGGTCTTCAAGGCTCCAGCTATATAACAAAGCTCACATGACTTCCCTGATAGGGTTAAGTAGAGAAAATGTATGGAAAGAGCCGACACTACCCCTGGCAGATAGCAATTGCTCAATAAAAGACAGCTCCTCTTATCTCAACCTTCAGGCTGAGAATTGTGTTCCCAGCTGAGAATTGGTGAGAAAGCCCCTTAACTTGATCTTGACTCCCTCCTATGTGAAATCAGGGTTCTCTCCATTAGATAATGGCAAACACAACCACACTTGCAGGCAGACCGGGGTTGACATTAGCATCCAGAATCCCCACTGGGTCATCCAATGGGTGTACATGATACACACAGAGGTGACTAATGTGTAAATCCTCCACAGCCTTTCTAATAAATTGTTTTTCATCTCAGAATTTTGTAATCAAGAAGAAAAATGCCAGGTGGTCTGGAGAAGGCGTGCCATCGGTGCATTTCTAAAATCGCCAGCAATGGTGAGTCACTATGCTAAATAGGGTCTGCATTAGGGGAGGATTAAGGGCTCTGGGATGACATGGCTTGTCACAACCAAGGTGGACCATGTGAAGGTCTGTGTTTGACTCAGGCTGGCCCCAGGGTGGCACTGGATAGGGCCGGGGGAAGAGTTGGACCCTCTATTGAAGCCTCTACTTCTACTCCTTGCTTGTTCATCTTTAGCTTGTGTTCTCAGTGTATGGAGAAATGTTTGAGTGAATGAAGTCACGATACAACTGATAGGCGGAGAGAGTGGAGCTGGGAGTCAGGCAGGGAGATGTGGAAGCCCTGGACATGTGGGAGGGGGTTACCTTGCTTGATCCCCCACCCACCCTCTCTCCTTGCCAAATTGTATTTTCCCACCATCTGCTGGGTGTGTCTATAGGGGCTGGACCCACATCACAGGAGGTGCAGGGTGTTTTGTGACATTTGGAAAATCTCAAAAGCAAATCTTAAGTCTGGGGCCTCCTTGAGATGGAAGCATTTACCTCATGGCAAATGAGGTATGCGGTATAGCTTTCCAACAATGAAATGTAAACAAAGGGAAGCTGGTGGGAAGCTGTAAGCAATACTCATAGAGCAGTAATTCTAGACCAGCATGGTCAGGAGGTATCAGTAGACAAAACAACTGAGGTAGAGGGCTCAGGAGAACAGGAGGTTAGGATAGGCACCCTGTGATCCCCATGTGCTCCACCCACTCCCACCTCTTCCCAGCACTTCTTGTTTACAGCTACGTCCTCAGGACTGCCCTAGTGCCTGGCACACAATAGGGGCACAGGATCTGCCTATTAGATGGGTGAAGAATGAACACCAGCTCCTAGAGCTGAGCTTTTCTAGCAGGTTTACCCAGTCCCATCTCATCATCCTGAGACACAGCCTGACATTTCACTCCCCCAGTCAGTGCTGGGGGCTGCCGCGTTCACCAGTGGGGATAATGGTGTAGGACCTCAGAGATGTTGATGCTTTGACAGAAAGAAGGCATAATGAATGCACACGTGGTTGACTGCCCTCAGGGAGAGGAAACACTGGTAAGTCTGTGCTCCTCTCGGCACAGATCCTCCCACGCAGCCAGGGAGGTGCCTCTAGGATCACTTCTCCCAAAATAAGAGTGTCAAATTCCTTGAAAGCCCCCATGAACTGACCCCAACCATCGCTTTTTTCCCTCTCACCCTGGAATATATTTTAGGTTCAAACAAAATCTCTCAAAACACCAGGTTCTCCTCCCCTGGGCCTTCCAAAATGCATTTCTTTGTCCCGAACTCTCATCCCTCCCAGCTGCCCCCTCAGGGAAGTGAAGGCTGGAGCAGACAAGACTCCTCAGTGGAGCTAAATCTAAGACGAAATCCTGATGGCCATGGCCAGTGGGATGTTTGCATTGTCTTAAAATCTTCCAGCAGACTCCTACTTGGTTGTAAGGAAGGGGAAAAAATGATAGTTAAACCGGGGAAGACTTTCATATCAACAACGCGGGACCCATATCATCAACTGTGAAGCAATCTAACTGAGAATGTACAAACTTCATCTAAGCACAAGGGAAAATCCGACAAACCCAAAGGCAGGAATGCTGTATTTAAAAAAAAAAAAAAGAGTAGAAGGAAGAGTTGTCCTTATCTGTCTGGGCCACTATGGCAGATCACTATAGACTGGGTGTCCACAAGACAACAAATGCTTATTTCTCACCATGAGGCTGGAACATCTCAGAGCATGGCCCAGCATGTTCTGATTCTGCTGAGGGTTCTCTTAAGTCTTGCAGACCTTTGACCTCTCGTGTGGAACAACAGAGATGAAGCCAGCTCTCTCGTGTTCCTCATAGGGGAGTTAATCCCACATGGGAGGAGTCCACCCTCATGGCTGCATGTGATCCTGCTTACCTCCCTAACCTCTCCTCCAGGATAGGTAATTTAAATGAATTTAGGGGGGATAGAAACACTTTCTCCATGCAGTTGTATTCTTCAAATTATCAACAAAGAAAGACCTCAGGAGTGTTCTAGATTCAAGGGCTAAGGAGATGAAACACAATACCTGACCTTACACTGCCGCCAGGGACCATATTCGTCAGCCAAACTGCAGTGTGGATGAGAGATTAAAGCATTATATCCATCTAAAATTATGACATTGTCCACTTTCCATGGTGACAGAAGAGAATGTTCCTAACCTTAGGAAATACACTGGAATTGCTTCCAACAAAAAAGTTCAAAAACGTAAAACAAAAGCACACAGAGAAACACCGAGTTGACAGCTATCCAGATGCTTGCTCTGTTCCTCTTTCTACTTTCTTGAATGTTGAAAACTTTTCATAATTAACATTCCTTTGAGAACTTAGACTAGGAAGAAGCACCTTAGTTTTTTCCCAGATTTCTTAAAATCTTCCAGTAGATGCTTAAATACCACAGTGTTTTCCTTTAAAATGACTTTTCATTTTTCTTCACTACCATTTTCTACATTTTTTCACCTTTCCTATAAAATATACTTCTGTATTGAGGAAGAAAGTTATGTTTTAAGAATGAACTTCAAATATCCTCTTGGGTAGTTTTGTTCCTGGCCACAGGTAAAGTTAGTTGGGTCATGAGAGAATCAGTTGCAGGCCTCAGAGGAGTGAGCTGTCTGACTGTCCGTCTGTCCAGGACACAAGGGCGTGTGTCTCTGCCGTATCTAAGTACCCACTGAGTCACCTGGAAGGGCCGTCAGGAGTCCTGCTTGCCACTGCCTTGGCCATTAGCCTTGTTGTTGTCCCCCTATTCAAGTTTACTGCTGCAGGGCGTCGCATCCCTGTGCGTGGACATGATCTGGAGGTCACCTTAACAGCCAGGAAGCAATGAAGTCTCTATAAATGCCCCAGTGGCATGTGTGCCAACCCTCAGCCAGCAGCTAATGAAATGAAACGAGTGCAGAGAACCCAGGGTGCTGGCACCTCTCCGGGCATCCACAGAAACCCTCCTTTGAGCCACGTGGTAACAGCAGCCAAAAAAAAGTCCAGCAAAACTCAGACTCGGGAGGAACACCAGGAGAGGGGCCTTCCATCTGCCCTCCCCACCTGAACTCAGAGAACTGTGACTCAGGTGTGAGCAGTCCCCCGGGAGTGGAGAGGGTCTCGCACAGCTCACCACTCTGAATATAGATTGAATATAGATTTTTTATTTTTTTGAGACTAGGTCTCGCTATTTTTTTGCCCGTGGAACCGAAGGCTCTCGTTGCCTGGGGTACCACAGACTCACGCAATCCCCAGCCTCAGCTTCCCAGGTAGCTGGGATTACAGGCGTGCGGCACCACGCCCAGCTATTTTTTTGGAACTAAGTCTCGCTACGGGCCCCAGGCGGGACTCAAACCGCGATCCCTGGCCCCGGCTGCTTCATAGGCTGAAGCTTACAGGCACGAGCCACCGTGCCTGGCCCACTCTGAATATAGAGAGGAGGTTTTGTTCTATGGTGCTGGCTATAAAAAAAATAGTGTATTATTTTATTTCATTTTAAATAGGATTTTTGAACTTGGAAGCTTCTGTCCTAGATAAAATTAATCTGACTTCAAATTCTTTGAAGAAAGCCAGCCTTGTGAGATTCAGGTTGTAGGCGGTAGAGGATCATGTTGACTTGTTTTGGGGTGTGGGAACTGCTTCTACCATCTGGACTAGGCCATTGTGACCTTTGCCACCCTTTATACCATTTGGGAACTTTAAGAAGGTGGCAGCTGTAGTCTTACAGACACACAACTCAGGAGTAGATGGTGCCTTGGTCAACTCTTCTTCCAGACCAGAGGGATTTTTACCTTCACTCACCCGTCTTCATCCCCTGACCCTCACTCAGCCTACTCTACTCCAGGAACCATGAAGCAGTACTCTCTGTCCTTGCTATGGGGCCAGCTCTGTTGTCAGTCTTGGGATGTTGGGGTCATGGCCCTCTTCCTTCCATGTAGCCATTCCCTTCAATCCTGCAAGGAAGGGGGTTGGTAGTTGTCGGAAACCATGGGTGAGAAGAACAAGCAGGTGAAATTGCCACAGTCTAAGATGGAGAATGCAATCAGAGACTGGGGTTCAGTAAGCATGGACTAAAGCCTGTTTATTAGCATTCTCAAACCCCTTAAATACACTGGTAAAGGAATGGTTGTAATGTGGTAGTAATTAGACAAAAAGGGAATGTAAAGTCATATTCCTGTGGTATGTAGCACATGGGGGTGGGGGGGGTTCATTATCCATCAGAAAGCACTGTGGGAGCAAACATCTTCATCTTTCAGGGAAATGTCTCTCAGGTGGGTTAATCGTGGGAGGATAGGGGATGGCTATTCACTGATAAGAAACCTTATTTGTTGCATATTTCTTATTTGTTTATGGAGTCACACAACTAGCCACAGGTGCCACAAAACAATTCCATTCTTTATCAACCTCAGAGGCCTCTGTTGTTCCTCCTGTATGACTGGTTTCCAGAATGCTTTCCTTGGGACAGTCCCATAAAATTGGTCTGGGTGGATTCTGAGAAGCACAATGTCACTATCTCTTGTTGGGAATCAGATAAAGAGATGCAGCAGGCATCAGCCTGGTGCGTCTTAGTTACTCATCCTGTCACATGATGGCTGAAGGTCTTAAACCTCTGGAAAGTCAAGAGTATGGGAAATGGAAGTAGAAACTCTTGGAGTACTAAACCCCTGACTCACTGGCATGTTAAATGTAGTCAAGCCTAAAGTAAACACAGGTCCTTTCCCCAGTGCTCCTTTTCTTGTTCCAGTTCAACACTGGAGTCATTTTATTCTCCTTTCGTCCCTTTAGCATGCATAACTGCTGCCCAAGGTTCAGTCCATACCTCGCCATCACTTGTTCTCGTGACTAGATTGCAGACCAGCTTCTCATGGGTGGCAGTACCATTATCTTCCCAATGGACCCCATTTTTATTCCACTAGTTTGACTTTAACTATGCCATTCCCAGATCCAAATCCTATACCTCCCTTTATCTTACTAATAAAATCCAAGTGCCTGCATATACAGTAAAAATTGCTTCTATTTTTCACTATCTCTCATTTTTCTATAATGACTGACCTATGCTCAAGTTGCTGAGTCCATTTTCCCCCAAAACTGCCTGAGCCTTTCTTCCTGGATTTTCTTGTTTCCTTTTGAATTTTCCCTTTGACTGATGAGTCATCTCCCTACAACTCAGCCCACACTTCAAGACCGCACCTTATATCCATTAACATGCAGTACCAGTGTCACCTTCTCCTGACAGTGTCCCTGATGTCAGGACCCTTCCTGCCCTGGGCTGTCAAATGTTTCATGTACCTCAGGGGGCTCCTTTTATGCACTGATTTACATTGTATAATCTCCCTTCTGAAATTGTGAAGACTTTGTTGATGAGGCTCATTGTGACTATTTTGCATCTCCCCAAATCTTTGTTGAATACAAGCATAAGTGGATTACTGTCTACAATGAAGCTATCCCTGTTCAAAGTAGGCTGGGTGCTAAACAAATACTCCTCATTCAAATCATATTGCTCATGACCTCTGGGTGTGGGTGGGTGGCTATGGAGCTGCCCAGGTACAGGGTATGCGGGGTGCTGATAGAGTATGGAGAGCAGGGATTGTGGGAGAGGTGACTCTGTGGCAGAACCACTGAACATACCAGGAGAGGGCAGAAGTCACCTGGGTGGCTGCAGTTTGGGTCCGTAGCAGACACGGGCAGTGAGAGAGCAGTTTGGAAAGGAAAGGAGTGTAGTTGGAGCCTCTGCACTTTTTGCCAGTTGCTACCTGGAGTTTTTGGTAGCATGATGGAACCCTTGGAAGGTGGTATCTCAGATAAAAACTGCTGGGACTTGGTCTCTATTTCCCCACTAAACTATTTAACATTTAACAAAAGAACAGATATACTTGCTATTCAGAGGAAGCAGGGTTTGGAGCTCCTGGGAAGTAGACTAAGCTGAAAGCTACTCACTTTTCCTACCTAAGTTACTCCTTTTAGAAATAATTCTAGATATTTTGAAAATATTTTAAATGTTCTTAAATATTTTAAGAATATTTTCACAACATATTTGGACTGGTTGATGGCTGCTAATATGTCTGCAACCAGTGATGGTGAGGGCCGCATAATTAAGTATACTGTGAGCAAAACTTTGAACTTTCTAATCCACTCTCTTGGGAAAACACCCAGCCTGGGTCATGCCTTTTACCTCAGCAATAAGTCACGAATCAGTGTATCAGCATTCTTGGCATAAAGCCTGATCTGATTCCAAACCTTTGATTCTAATATACTCCCACCATTGCTCTAATTCTGAATTATTTTCTCCTTTGAGAAAATTATTTTCTCCTTTGAGACTCCGTTGGTTTAGCTCGGTCAAATTGGCATGATAGCTAGAAACTCATTTTATCAAGACCTAGAATGCGGCACTCTGAGCCACCGTGGAATGGTGGGTCATAAACTCAAAGGCATAGCTGGTGTTCGTGGTGGCCCCTGCTGTCAGGTCAGCATGAGCAAAGTCGCCTGGAGACTCAACCTCTGTTTCACAGAGGTTCCATGAGCCAGGACTGCTAACCAGGTTTCCCAGGAGCAAGTGCATGAAGGGGAAGGTAGGGGCTTTCCATCCCCGGCTGTGACTTGGAGGTTTCTAGGAGGTCCTAATGACAAAGAAGCCCCGGTATTAATAACTGCTGCTTACTTCTATCCCAGGAAACCCCGCAGTGCCTGCTCAATCCCAGCACCTCGCACTTTCTGTTCAAAAAGGCTTTGAGGAGAGCTTGGCAGAACCATCTCCTGCTTACAAAAAGATGGTGTGTGCACTGCCAGTTTACATTTGCCTGGGGACCTGCTTTAAAAATACAGATTCCCAGACCTGGTTGGTAGGGACTCCAATTTTGGGAACTTAGAGTGGACACTGACAATAGGGCTTTTGAGATTGAGAAGGCAGGAGTAAGCCTCCTCAGGCTTGGCTGGCAGTGACTCTAGTGAGCTGGGGCTCAGCCTGAGGCCTGCCAAGGAGTGTCAAGTGTAAGGCAATGTCATCTTAGCTCATTCGAAGTTCTTGGGAGCCACGGGTCTCTCACTTGTTTCCATTCTTCTTTTGATCCCTAGGAGGGATCTTAATAGAGGGAAGCCACACCAAGCCGTACAAAGAAGTACTCTCCGTACCATGGAGGGAGAAAAGCTAGCATTGATAATGGCTCACATTATCAAGTGTTTCCCATGTCGCATCCCTGGGCTGAATGCCTTACATGGGCTAGATATTTGATCAGCTTCCAGAGTCTGTTGGGAAAGTCCTGTAATTATGCTAGTGTTCAGATGAGGACATTAAAAGCATAGGGTTGAAAGGCCTAGGCAATCATCTCCGCAGGTTACTAGGGGTGGGACGTGAAGCCCGTGTTCCAGCTCCAGGTCATCACTGTGTCCTTAGGGTGGCCATTTGCAATGCTCTGAACCAGACCTTCTCTGTCAGCCGTGGTCCATGCCAGGAAGTCTGTGTGCTGGACCTCCTCAGGGGTGGCTCTCTTCTCTGTGTCACAGAACACCTGGCTTATATGTGCAGCAGGTGGCGCCATCTGTCATGGGCTCCCCACACAGTGAAGGGTTTTCCAGGATCTGATCACTTTATCATCCTGTAACAAGCTTGAGGCTAGAAACTGAGATGGGATTCAATAGCTTTTTACTATTCTATCACTTGCCAGTAAGAAATTTCTTCCTTGACCCCCACTTTAAACTGGAAATTAAAACAGATGTGGTTAGATTAACTGAAATTGTCAGTGTCAGCAAGCCTGGCTATATCACTTGCAGATTCTGTTGGGAAATAAAAATGCTGTGTTTTGTTCAAAACTCGCACACACAAAAAAGCTATTGAAGATACTGAAATAACATGAAGTGTTTTATTCTGCAGTTTCTTTTGATTTGTCCTAGTTCCTTTTATTTTCTATTTAATGCATTTTGAATAAAGAAAAATGAAAAAAATATCTTTTAAATAATTAACATGAAATTTGCCATCATCCCAACACTGTATAATTTCAAATGCAATTCTGAGAACATTTGACTTAGATGTGGAATCACACATCTAAGTGTGACACAACTTGTACAATTTCTCACACACACATATTCTGTGTTTATCAGGGCAATACCACATAAAAGACTATACAAACATACCACAACTGTTTTTATTCTGCTTTTAGAAAAAAATGTGCTTTCTACCTCCTGCTTCCTGATGAGGGAGGATGATTTGGAAGGAAGGGCTCTGTGGTTGCCCTGTCTCTCTCTTTCCTCAGAGGTTTTTGGGGGTGGCTAGTTGCTCATACAGGGAAGTTCCCTGGTAAGAAAGGATAAGTCCGCATCTGAGGCAAGTTCTGGTTCAAGTGGAAAAATAGCCTTCAGG
Organism: Uropsilus gracilis; assembly: GCA_004024945.1. NCBI lineage: Eukaryota > Metazoa > Chordata > Mammalia > Eulipotyphla > Talpidae > Uropsilus > Uropsilus gracilis. Next base: position 21,768 of record PVHY01003819.1, read on the forward strand.
ATTGTTGCCACCTTGATTACTTGGTCGAAGGCATGATGCTCACCAGACATTCATTTTAAGTCTTGCTCAACTTCCACACCTCATCTCAAATTCCCACCAGAATTCAAAATGCAGCAGTAACGAGCAGCAGACAGTCACTGTGTGTATCTTCTTACACTCTTACTCCACCAACCCATCAAACTTCACTTAAAAAATTCAGACTCAAAGATAAATTCATTAAGAATTTCAAGAGACTTAGACCCCAAATGTCCAGCCCTCTTAAGGATGAGTCCTCTGACTGCACAGTTTGCCCTTCCATGAAGCTAATGTAATCTACTAACCAGGTTTCCCAGGAGCGAGTGCATGAGGGGGAAGGTAGGGGCTTCCCATCCCCAGCTGTGACTTGGAGGTTACTAGGAGGTCCTAATGACAAAGAAGGCCCAATGTTATTAACTGCTGTCTACTTCTATCCCAGTGAAATCCCATTGTGCCTGCCCAACCCCAGCACCTCACACTGAATTCTAGCAAATTCAGAGAAAGTTGGTTTATGGGGAGAGATGAAAATTGGGACAAATAACTCTGCAGGCCTACTCTTCTTGACATTTCCTAGAGGTGAAGGTCAAGGTTGGTATGAAGGGCCATTTAAGGGAGAGGTGATGCACTTCCCTGTCTACCTGCTCTGCTTGGACAAGTATGTCAAAGCTTCCAGAGAGTGCTGTGAATACAGGGCTCCCAGCTTCAGACACTCACGGCCTCTGGTCTTCCTTCCTCCGGAGGTGACTGAGATACACAAATATATTAAATCTCAATGCCATATTTCAGAACAAAACTATTTTTAGCTTGTAGATTAAACTAGTAACAGCAGTTAAAGCAGATTATTAGTTAATATCAATGGAATGCCCAGAAGTCCTTTAACTTTATAGATGGTGAGAGTCCACAGGGTAACACACACCATTGAGGACTTAGTTTCTTTTTAGCATCAACCTCATTCTCAGTCTGGTTTCCTTTCCTGGTGGCAAGATGGTGGCAATGATTCCCCAGAGGAACTTGATCCTCCCAGTATCTGGGAAAGGAAAGAGGCTTGATTCTGGAAGTTTTATCAGAGGAGTGAGAAAGCTTTTTCCACACTCAGTAAATCTTGCTTAGAGAACTTGGTCCAAAATGAGTCTTGAGCTCATTCCAATTAATATTCTATCCAGTGAGTCTTATTCTGGTGATTAATTTAAGGCTAAAGTGACAAGCCCATGGTAGGACTGAGCTTGTGCCAGAGCATAAACTTCGTTGGAAGCTGGAAATGTGGGGAGACCCAAACAAAATGGGGGTGATCACCTAGAGAAAAAGGTACAGATGCTGAGGAGGCTCCCATGATGACTACCTCAGAGACCCCGTCTTTGCTTTCAGAGCATCAGGACCAAGCAGAAAGCATAAGTCAGAGATGCCATCTAAATGTTGAAAGTAGATGTAAGCCAACTCCAAAGATATTCAAATTCATAATTTAAAAAAATTCTGGGAAAGCAGAATGGAATATTACTCATCAATTAAAAATGAAAAATTTGATGAATTTATGGAAACCTGGGTGTACCTAGAAGAAATCATTCTAGCAGAAACGAGTCAGATAGAAAGGGACAGAAACCAAATGGTTTCACTAATATATGGTCAACCAAATGTAACTGCACAAGGAGAGAATGGGGACCAGCTGGAGCGGGTGGGAAGGGGAGGCGGTGGGTGACCCCCAGGGACTGAAATGATGTGAAATATATATAAATAAAAAATTATTAAAAAAAAAAAAGAAAACAAATTAGAAAACCAGGAACCATGGGGGGCAAGTGATGGCCTAACCATAATAGTTGCCATGTGCTGAACCTGTATTTGCATCTGCTGACATATTTTACACAAGAGGGAAACTAGGATTAAGGAAGTCAACTAATTTGCCCGAAGTCATGGGTGACAGAGCCAGCATGTGCACTCAGGCCTATCTCACTCCCGTGCCTCTGTCCTCCCCCACTACCAGAAGAGAGAACTGATGGTGTGAGCAGGAAGAATAACTCCAAGTCAGTTCAAAGTGCTATTCCACTGTATCAGTGACAAGTTTTAGAAGATAGATGGGTGGATGAACAGACAGATGGACAGGTAGACAGATGGATAACTAGTTACCTACCTAGCTAGATACATACAGTGTGGGCTGTATAGTCAAATAAATGAAACAGATTTCATGAAACAAATTATTTGAGTGACTAAGTGAGTTGATAGTGAACCTCATGCTGGGAAGAGAAGAGTATCTGTGGAGGGGATAGATTGCCAGGAAACAATCACAGGGCTGATGAACATGGTTCAGTTAATGCCAGTAGTTTTGAGTATCCTGGTGCCAGCAGACTCCTATTCTAGAAACTATGACTCCTGTTCTAGAAACTATCAGACTTTGGAGAGTTTGTAGAGGAAATCTGAGCCTCAAGATTGGCAGCACGACAGTTAGAGACATTCATATCCCTCAGAGATGCAAGTCTTGACCTGTACCCCTTTCCCTGTGTGAGCCCCAGGCAAGTGGTGGCAGGAATCCGCAGACTTGAGAGAAGGTCAGGCTTCATGGGATGCATAAGTAAAATAGTGAAAAGGAAATGAAATATCCATGTGTCCCTAACTGATGCTCATCCTTCTGTCTTTGCAGCTTGCTTCATCTTGGTGCTCTTTGCTCTCTTGGTATTACCTCTGGCCATGGCTTTCACAGGTGAGATGGCTGCTGAGGTGCTGGCTGCTCCAGGTCAGCCACAGCAGGCTACAGAACATGACACCATTAAACATCGTTAAACACAACTGTGTGCTCAAGAGGAGCTGAGCAGATCCATCTTTTCCAAACATGTGTCTGTTGTAACAAAATTATTCAGTGAACATCTTTTAAAGACAGGGTCCTGGGCCCTGCCTGGGAGATATTGATGCAGTGTGCCAAGAATGGGAAAGACATCTGCTTTGGAAAATACAGCAGCAGATGATGTTAATGCCCCTAGCTCAGGTTGGCAATCATTTCCCAAGGCCCTGTCCCAGATCCTTTGTTCCCACTTAGAAGTCCAACATGGAAAGATGGAAAATGTATCTTGTCCTATGATAATGACAGGAGAACTATGCAGTATTTTTTACTGAATGAATGATTACTCCCATAGTCGCATACACTAAACAGCCTCAGCTATCCAGATGTGTGAAGTATGGGGCAAAGTTAAGGGTCTGGGCAGTTCCTTGAATAGTCAGAAATCCTGGTAACATCAGTGAAATTAAATTCACACTCATGTTAAGATAATGTTGCTAATGAAAGCCCTTGAGATCTGCGCACAGAATCTAGTTACCCCTGTTTACATAGAGACCTGGCAAGCTTGGTGTACCAATTTCTAAGTCCAAAACGTTTTGGTGCAGAAATTAAAGGGTTGTTGCAAAAAAAAAGTAAAGTTCTGTACATGCATTGCTTGGTGGGCACAGGGGCTGATTTTGGAGAGATGAAAGTGTTTTGAAACTAGCTAGAAATGATGGTCACACAATGTTGTAAATTCATTAAATTCCACTTAAAAATGGTTTCACCTTCTGTGTATTTTACCTCAATAAAAAAGCAACAATGAACACTGGACTTGGTGGTGTGGTCTTGTAAGTGACAGTTTATGAAGTCACTGAGGGGTCTGTAGATCATGGTTTGAGTACTGCCTGGGGCAACATAATGAGACCTAGTCCCCAAAAATAGCTGGGCGTGGTGGTGCACCTGTAATCCTAGCTACCTAGGAAGCTGAGGCTGGGGATTGCTTGAGTCCATGGTACCACAGGCAACGTGAGCCTGTGGTTTCATGGGCAAAAATAGTGAGACCTATTCTAAAAAAAAAAAAAAAAAAACCAAAAGGTTGAGAAACAAAAATGGTACTTTTAGATTTCTAACAGTGTAAGCAAACAGACTGTCGGAAAAAAAGTAATGAAATTAAGTTTGAATATTTGCAGAGAACTAAAATAGCCAAGTAGCTTAGAGTCATTTAGTGTAACACAAACAATCCAACCACTTTAAAAGGCCCTGGAGCTATCATTATTACAGTGCAATTCAAAAATTAACATTTCTTCTGATTGTGCTGTTTCAAAAAGATTTTGTAAGATGTTAGGTACCTGCTGCTTAGAAAGTTGAGAGTACCCTTAAGATAATACTCTGTACAAATCCATTGATAGAGAGAAAGAGAAAGAGAGAGAGAGAGAGATTTTGCACCTGCTTGTAGCTAAATGGAAAATGAAGTTAACTAGAACAGCTCATTCACTAACAAGGCTACATAAAGGGACAAGATTCCAGAGGCTAATTCCATAGATGTTCATTAGAATCACTAAATCCACTTTGGAAAGGGGATACGGAGTAATTACTGCTTAACAGATATAGAGTTTCTGGTCTGGGTGATGACAAAGCTGTGGAAATAGAGTGCAGCGGTGGTTGCACAATGTTATGAATATAATTAGAGTTACTTTATAGTAAGTATGATTATAATGGTAAACTTTTTCTTACATATATTTTATCACAATAAAACATGTAAGTATACTTTTAAAAAACAACAAAATATTGGCCAAAAAGTCTTAAAAGGGTGATTGTAATGATACTGTAGATCAGACAGAAAATCTAAAGGTGAGATCGATCCTGAGCAAGACATGAAGAACACAGGGAGAAAGACGCTTATATTAAATTTATTAGGATCCTCTTAAACCATCTGTGCCCTGATTGACTCTCCTGTGAGCCGCAGCTGTTTTTATTCATTAGGAATGAGCAGATATATAAGTCATTACTCAATGTTCATCTCACAGTTGGGTTTTGAATTGAAAGGCAGTTTACATTCAGCAACTTTGGCATCAAGTATCTAAAGGTCTTTGTGTGAAAAGGCTGTGTTGAATCTTGGAAAGTATTTCCATAACAAACTCAGCTAAACATCAGAGATATGGAGAAAGGCACGGCTCCAGATAACAGATCAGCCTGTTTATTTGGCTTTACTCTGTTTGGCACCCCAAATTTGTGGATTATTGTATACTTAGAATTTTTTAAATTAATTTCAACAAAATATGGTGTAAGTCATAGGAAAAGAGTTTATTTCTTCTGATTGAGGCTTCATGGGAAGCAAATGTCAAATCAAATGTGAAACTTGACAAGAAGTAAGAATGTAAACAGAACCACTAAGTCAGAATGACAAATAAAGTCAGGGGGCCTTTGAGAATTCAGCCTCAGGCATGTCCAGACAGATCCAACCCACCTCAGGTAGGGACTGAACTGAGCCAGTCTGCCGATTCCAAGATGAACACCTAGCAACCATGAAGGACCACTCAGAGCCTCCTCTAAGGCTGCCCAGAGGCAGCCGCTGTCAACAGTTACTGTTTGACAGGGAAACACCCCTTTCCCATGCCTGTACCTATTACAATGCTTGACCAACTTTGCCCCTAATTCACCTATTAATAGCTTACATATTACAGGTTTTCACCTAATTTGCATAATGAGTAGCACTTTCTTTTTTTGGTAGTTTTATCCTCTATAAACATCTTTTTTCTGAGTCCCAGAATGTGATTCAAGAACCTCTGAAATTGGTGTCTGGGCTGCAGACAAACAAATCCCTAAATGAACTTTTCCTTCTTTCTTTCTTTCTTTCTTTCTTTCTTTCTTTCTTTCTTTCTTTCTTTCTTTCTTTCTTTCTTTCTTTCTTTCTTTCTTTCTTTCTTTCTTTCTTCCTTCCTTCCTTCCTTCCTTCCTTCCTTCCTTCCTTCCTTCCTTCCTTCCTTCTTTCTTTCTTTCTTTCTTTCTTTCTTTCTTTCTTTCTTTCTTTTTGGCCTCAGTCAGACCTCATCCATCCTGGGTTAACACACTTCAAATGTTTAAACAGAAGTCTTGGGTTCTCCTGTGTACATCATAGTTCTTGGGTTCTGTGAACAAATGTGATGATTGGGGTAACTTAATTGTGCAGCAGAAACAAGTGAATGCTGGCATCTCACTGGCTTGATATTATAAAGGTTTATTTCTTGCTCACAAAAATTCCATATAGATCAGGGGCCTCTCCAGGGTTCCCAGGGATCCCTGAGGAGATGATGACTTAATATCCCAAGTTGCCTCAATCCTGAGAGCCGGCCAGTTCCATCATGGTGAGAGCCAGCCAGCTCCATCTCCAGGTGGTGAAAACAAAGCAAGAAAATGAAGGGACATGTGTTGGTTTTTAAATGCATTGATTCTACAGTGTCCCACCGCTCATTACAAATAGTCACACAGCCCTGGCTACCTGCATGGGGACTGGAAAACATGAGGGGCATGCTCCAAGCGGTCAGCATCTCTGCATAACCAAGCCATGTGCTAGAACCCATCTCAAGCCTGGACATTGGAGCCAGAAGGGTCACTGAGGGAAAAAGTTATTCTTTCTGATATTTTAAATAGCACAAATCACCCACTATTGGTTCTTAATAGCCCTAAAATACGTAGACTTAAGAAAAGTAGAGAAGACACTGGTTTAAGGAAAGAAATGATCCTTGAGAAATGGTACGGTTCAAGGTTGATTGATTTGGTAGTTTTCCCAGTCTAGCAGCTAAGAAGATGGTAGTAAATTCATTTTCGCAATGTGGAATCAGGTGAGTCCCCCAGTCCAGGGTGACATTGTGGTGCTTCTGACTCCCTTAAGCAGACGACTGTGCACGGGAGGAACTGGAGGAAGAAAAGTTCTCTGCAACCTTCTCCCTGCCAGGCAGGCTCTAGAAACAGAGGAAATGTGAGATTCAGTTTACACAGTGGAAGTGTAGTTTTTTTTTTTTTCATAAAGCAGAGCACACCCATTGCCAGATGAACATTGCCACGATGTCTGGTCCCTGCTCTATTTGATGTCTGGGGGATGGCCACCAAGCCCACTGAGCCTGCTGCAGATTGAGGGGCTGGAAAGACCCAACAGACTCCCCAAGCAAGGTGTATAATTGGTTGCATAACTGACATTTTGGCTTTGTAGACATCTACCTCTATGTTAACCCAGTCCTGTGCTCTTGAATGCATTTCTCATTGCTGTTCTCTTTTCTCTCCTTTGTAGGAATGAAATTTTTGGAGGACTGTCCCATTCAGCCCCTCATTCCTCTGTATTTGCTAGTGGGTGGGATCGTTGGGGCCTTAAAGGTAAATCGTGTTTATTTGTTGTTTGTAGTTTTTGCAGATGTTTAACTTACAATCATTCTTTCATTGTTGGTTGCTCCCAAGGAAGCTAGACAACTCCTCTAAGCGTGGGTTGCTGAAGCTGGATCCTGAGGTCAGTTGTAAAAACAGAGTTTTCCAGATGTGAGTTCACCCAGGGCCCTGTCTTTGCAGTAGCTTCTCTTCTGCTGCCTCAAATTCAACATGCTAAGTTGTAACTTTGGTCTGACAGCACTTGATGCCCAGAGAAACTGCTAGTCACAACACAACACTGAAATAAGCCAGTGTAATTATGGTCTTTCTGTGTTTCTTTTTTTTTAAGTTTCCTATGTAGAGTCATTAGGTTGTGTTTGGTTAAAATGTGTTTGACTTTGTGCTTATTTCTGTGTTTAACTGTAACTACTCGTTCTCAGTTGATGAGCACTGTGCTTGTTGGTTGTTGTTATCAAATGTTAAATTCTGAAGTTGGGGCCAGGAGTGTTCCTCAGTGCTTCTTGGTATATGGAGCTGTGAGAGACATCTGTTTAAACAGGAAAGGTGAAGGGAGCAGAATTACCAAGAGCCTTCAATAGGCTGCAATTAAGTTTCAAAATCCCTGATCCACAGAAGTGTCACACCTACCAAAAATGTCTTAGATCTGCTTCCATGATCAGTGATCCTTCTCTATCATCTGAGCCCTCATCAAAGCTTTCCTCACAAAAGCTAGAAGGAACAGCATCCATTTTCCCAAAGTGGTTTCATAGAAACAAAACAATAGCATATGAGAAAATAGTCAAGAACGCCACATATACAGCTACCTTTGTGCCCCTGTCTGATAGCTTTGCCAGCTTCCTCCTGATTCCTGGAGCCTTCAGAAGAGGCTGGCCATTGGCATTGGTCATGACAGTGACCCAAGACGAAGGAGTGCCATCAGGATTTGTTTTCATGTGCAGTCAGTAGCCACAACTCAGTTCTGTCGTGGGAAACATGTCTGGTTTAGGGTAAGTGTTTGGAATCTTTTGTGTCTGAGGTTCCCTCACTATTAAATGTCCTCATCTTCCAGCAGTAGCGCGTGGACCAAGTTCTGGAATGTGGATGCACTCGTGATCCTCCCTGCAGCAATGTCCCTATGGCATTATCCTGGGACTCTGTTGAGCACCAAGGAGCTTGGGGCTGCATAATCCCTGTGTCCCCAAGGTGTTAGGGGAAGGCTCTGATGGATTGAGCACCATAGAGATACTCAAAACATGGGCAAAATTTCCAGCAGTAATTACCTCTGCCTGCCCGCTCTCACCTTACTACCTCATCTGAGGCTGCTGAGTGGAACTTTCCTTCGAGATGCTACCCTCCATGGGGTCTGTTCTTCTTAATAACAGCAAACTTATTCTTTATGAAAGTCAGCCCAGAACCCACAGGTAATTTATTTTAACGAACAAATGAGGGCCCTAATAAACAGCATTGATTTTTTTCCCCCTGGCAATCTAAAACTGTTTGAAGTCAAATTAAATTTTTGTGTTCATCATAAGGAGGCATATGCAGTGAGTCTATAACCATAAAAACAATGGCAAACAGCCTTCTCAGGTCCCCAGATAGTGACATTTCTCAGTCAAGGCATCTCTTCGTGGTTGATCCCCCCCCCCCCACACACACACACTCTGCCGTGAGACACTGGCACCTTTTCTGAAATCATCAGGTAGCACCGCGGCCCTGCTTTTTGAAGAAAAAGCTGAAGAATGAGTTGCTATTTCCTCATGTTATCCAAAAACTGACAGCCATGACCCATTTTAAGATCACAAAATAAATTTAGTAGGTTGTGACCACTTGAAAACAAAGATGGGGAGATGGAAAATATTAGCATGATTCCTGGTAAGTTCTTCAGGACACACGTGTGTGTTTGGGTGTGTTGACTATGTGACATATCATCCAAGCTGGGAACCCTCGAAGGTACAAGGAAGCACTAATAGTAGTCATGCCAGGAAAATGGCCAATCCAGGACTTCTGGTCAATGAGAATGTTGTCACCCATATACGAGGTCAGATGTGAAGTGTAGTATTTGTTCCCAAGGGCCCTGTTAAAGGAACATTTCAATAACACTAACTCCGTGACTACTGATCTACCAGGTACTGAACCTTGTCTCTAGTATCCCCCTTAGTCAGTACAGCCACTGTCCCATGAGCACTTACTACATACTGATGCTAAGGGTTTTGCTGCATTTTGAACTGATTTGAGCTCACAACACACTTTTCAGGCAGTCATTTTTAGTAGGGAGGAACAAAAAAAAAAAATCAACTCTGCCTAACTGAAGGGGTAATTTATTGGAAGCGCTCACAATGTCAAAGGTTGGCCAAAGAGAAAGGAACCAAGTTTCCCCAGGTAGCCTGGGCACCAAGGAAATAAATGGGCCCTGTTAATTTCTCTCTCCTGGCCTCACTGTGACCAAGAGCCTGTCCAGGAGGGTGGCCAAATCTGTGTTACTCTGGGTGTCTGCTGTCCCCAGTGTGCTAAAACGTGAGGAAAGCACCTGCCTGGAGGGCAGCTACCAGTATTTACACTTCCACGGGCACATGATACATGGAGGACATCCCCGAAGGAGCAGAGCTCTGGTAGGAAAGAAACTGGATGCTGAGTGATGGAAACCTTAACTTCACTAGTGACTCCTGCTCATGCATGAAGAAAATGAGGCTTAGAGGTTGCTTCTCTTGTTTTACACAGGTAGAGATGGTGTTCAGTCTACCCCAGCTTTCCCCACCACCCCTCTCGGTGACTGCCTCACTCCAGTCAAATGGGTTTTCCCAAACCCACCACACTTTGCCTTTACCATTCCAAGCCCACACCAAGGCATCTCCTGCCTCTCCATTTTCCCACTTCTAGGAAGCCCTCTTTAGATGAGATAACTCTAGGCTAATGGCTTTCTGGACCCCTTTAAGTCTTCACTTGATTTTTTATGAAAATATTCTGGCTCCAGCCAGGTTGTAATTTTATTTCAGGAAAACTGGGGTATTTGAACCACATGAGAGTCTTTTCCTGGTTAGGAAAGAACCCTTCCATCTTATCATCCTATTATAGCATCAATGAAGAGTGGTGAAGAGAGTGGTCAGGTGTGGATCCTCAACAATTTCATCCTTTTACTCCCTAGGATCTGGGTAAAATGACTCAACTCCTCTGAACCTTCATTTTCTTATCTTCAAAACAGTACAATTAGTGTACAGTTTCTATATGAGTAGGAGCATTCAGTGGGATCACATAAGGCAAGTATTGGATTAACCACTTTACTTAATACTTAGGTTTTGTTATCTTTTTGTAAGTATTAACTCTCCATTGTAGAAAACACTGACAAACACAAAGAAGAAACCCAAATCACCTAAATCCCACCACCCATATTTCACCCTGATGGCTCCAGGTTAGACCCTGATATACAATTTAATTCCTCTAGCCTCAGGTTGCTAAGAGATTCATGGAGACTGTGGACATAGCATTTAGCACCTTCCCAAGGTCTCTGTACTCCAGCTCACATAATTCCAGGCTCCATCACCATCCCTCACCTCTTACTCTTCACTCCCAGGCTCTGACTCCCCACCCTATGGCCCCCATCACCTATCCTTCCCTTCAGAATTTTAGTTTGAAATGTGTTAAACCAAGTCCTGGAGTCATCACCCACCCAAAAGCACAGTGTGGGTGCCTCTGCTCTCCTTCTCTCTCGATGTTATCACCAACTTTGCTTCCTGGTTTGGGAAGCCAGTCTGTTACATGTCTTGACTCTGTTCTGCCCTTCCATTTCTCTCAAAATCTCTCCCACCAATCTGCCACATTCTTGGTTATGCAAAGGTTCCTTCTGAGTCCAGTTCTTCATGGGTTAGAGATGCTATGAAACCAGCCTTTGGGGAGCCTGAGATTCTGGCAGACAAGAGATAAATAGAATTGGTTTTCAAAGATATTATAAATCAAATACGTAGACAGAGAGCCAGGACTCCGTCCCAAAGAAGACTTATTCTGGTTGCTTTTTCAGAGGGTACACTTGAGACAAAGTCCTCACTAACCTTAATATTTTCCTTAATACAGTCTTGTCCCAAGTTAGGGTTCCAGCATATGCATCTGGGGCACATAATTTAGTCCATAGGGATGTCTGATACAAAGTGGGTCCTAAAAACATAGAAGCTTCTATAAAAGGAGCATCTGGAAGAGAATCAGGGAAATCAGAGAAATGAGATAAAAGACCCAGTGGGGTGAGCATGTGATACTTGCTCTGAAGTTGGAATTAGCCGGTATCTGTGTGGAAAGCAGTTCCACATAATGGTGCCTGGAGATGGGAATGATGGCTACTTTCAAGAAGGGTGGAGAGCCTCTGAGGGGGTAGCACAGGTGGAATCGGGAAGGTCTGTGATTGGGTGCTGAGGAAGCACTTGAGGATGTGCTATCCACAGAGGTCCCCATCAAAAAGCTAGGAGTCCTTGCACATCAATCCCTGTTAAAGGCTCCCCAGAGGAGGGCCAGGCTTGGTGGCTCATGCCTGTAAGCTTCAGCCTATGAAGCAGCCGGGGCTAGGGATCGCGGTTCGAGTCCCGCCTGGGGCCTGTAGCGAGACCTGTGGCTGGGCATGGTAGTGCGTGCCTGTAATCCCAGCTATGTGGGAAGCTGAGGCTGGGGATTGCTTGAGTCGGTGGTACCCCCCTCCACTGGCAAACATAGCGAGACCTAGTCTCAAAAAAGCTCCCCAGAGGAAGTCTCCTGCTCCCCCTCCTTCCCAGCAGTCCTTTGCTGAGGATGGCAAGGCTGGATTCAGACTACAAAGCAGTTCATGTAGTGTCTGAATAGCAGCGGGTGGAGTTGGGCTCCTCATTCTGAAGGGGAAAGACCCCCACACAGGAGGCCACCAGCAGCCCTGAGGGCTTGGGTGTCAAGAGCTCAACAGCCCCAGGTTGCTCCTACACAACTATGCCCACTCTGGTGGCAGCTGGAGGCAGCAGGAAAGCAGATGCTGGCATAGATCTGGGTTTAGAGTCTTGCTGGGAGGGTTTAGTGAAAGGAAAGGGATGCAAGGGATGGAGGGCACTGGAAATGGATAATACAGAGAAGTAACTGTGGAATCCAATTTTGGGTGGAGAGAGCCATGAGACCACCTACCCAGGGAGAGCCAGAGCAAGTGTGCCTGAGTTTCTGGAAGAAGATGGAAAGAAGGAAAGGTGAGAGGTCTCTGAAGTTGATTGGTTCCAAGGAACTGTGACAATGAAAAGGCTGGGCAGAGACACTGCTAATTAGATGGAGGGTGGTACAGAGGCATTTCCAGCTGATGACCAGATCCAAGGTGTAGTCATGAGGTGGGAAGCAGGTCACTGGAGCCAGGAAGGACATGGAATGACCTGAGACCAATGAAGTGAACCAGAGTAAGAGTGAAACTCTGGGCACAGGGATGAATTTTCGTCAACTAACCCAATGTCCAAAGCAGCTCACACATCTAAAAGGAAATGTGGAAATGCCATGGGGAGTAATGCTGACTAAGGAGTGGTGCTTTATCCTTGCTACTTGTGATTCTTCAAAATTAAATTTCACTTGGCAGCATTTCCAGCTCCAGAGTGCACTTTTCCTAATTAGCCTCCCTCCTCCCTTCCTTCCTCTTTCCTATATTCTGTTCCTTCTCTTTTCTCATTTTGCTGCTCTGCCTCCCACCCCTCACTCCTGACCCCCACCCAGGTGTCACTCCTGCTCTACGACTCCACCAGGACAAGGCAGCTTCTGGCTAAGGCCGTGGTGATTGACGACGATGATGACGACGACGAATATCCCTGGAGACAGAATGCAAACAAATACTACATCCACCTCATCCTCAGCCTCTTCCTTTTCCTCTGGTTCCTTCTGGGTAACTACTGGGTCTTTTCTGTTTACCTGCCTGATTTCATTCCCCCTTTCCAGCAGCCTCAGAATTACTGTGACAAAACCTTGTACCTCTTTGCGGTAGGGGTCCTGGTGCTGGGCCATGCTGTGTTGGCCTTGCTCCTCCTGTGTAGCGCCTGTATCTGTGTGTGGTCCAGGTGGAGGCTTGCCATCAATGAAGACTGAGAATCACCCCCAGCACACATGGACATACTCATGCACACACACACTCCTACACGAGCACATACTCCTGCACACACACCACTCACTGTTGGAGGAGAGGGGCCACCGAAAATGCAATGAAACCTCTGCAGGCATTTAAGAAACCACCTAAGATTCTAGAGAAACTGCGTGTCTCTCTGGGGCCTGGGAAATACATGTTTGTTCTTTTCAGAATGAAATTTTGTCCTCCTAGGAGTTTTCAAAGGGATTCTTTTTGGAGGGGGTGAGGTAAGAGAAGCAAAGCCTGGGAGACCTTCAAAGCATGGTGCGATCCCAGGACTGTTTCAAGGGTGAGATTTGTTGAGTCTGTTGCTGCAGCTGTGTGGTCATTCAGCCACAGGCACCTTGAAAGCAGAAGGAACAGAGACTTGCAAAGAAGGCACAGTTTGTTTTTCTTGCTCTGGCAGCTTTTGTATGAAAAGGAGAAAGGTGCTCTTTTCATCAGTCCAGCTACCTTTGGAAAATGCTATGGAGCAGTCTCTTCTAACCCTGCAGGGTTCAATTTGATAGGTGGGGCATAGCTGGGACAGCTGAACTGTGGAGACCAAGGAAGTAGATTTCCCCCAAGGGCAGGGGTCTCTGGTCTGTGCTGAGGCATCTCAGAGAGGAGTGTTCCTTCTCTGCATGCCCTGTGTGGTGTTGTGTCATCTCCCCTTGACCTCATCTGATTGCCTGTGCATCTCTGTGGTTCACTGACTGTGTGAACCAGCCTTATGTGTCAGATCAGGTTGCATGAGGTGTTGTGGTCTGTGATTCTGTGATTTTCAATATGATGCAGTAGTTAGGGTATGGAAACCTCTGTCCCCCCATTTGTCAGGATGTCCAGGATGACACCAAACAGCTACCAGAAACATTTTCTGACACTGCTGCTGTTGTGAGATGAGTTTCTGTGCAGCACGATGCCACATTCACCCACTTGGGAGGACTGAAACACATGTGCGTCCAGGGTTGGTGCCCAGGGACCTGGCACCTGTGTGAGCATGCACAGCTTCTCTGTATCCTGTGTGTGCTGAACTGTTTTGTTTTGATTTTTTTCCTTTTGGTGTGTTATAATCAAATCAACTCCTGAGTGGCTGTCAGTGTGGGGTACTTCCCTTTATCACAAGTGTCAGCTCAAATCAAGAGGCTCTCTCCTATCCATGATTTCTGTGGATCTTGTCGAGAGTTCCCACCGAGTTTGGAGCCACTTGCCAGTCACCCGTCACTAGGAATCTGGGCTCCTCCCTCTCAAACCCCTATTTTTTTTTTCATTCCCTGTCTGCGCCCTCTCCTGGGCAAAAGTGGGAAGCCCTTATTTGACCCCGGGTCCTCTGGGTACTTCTGGTTTCATATTCACTTGAGCCAGAGTAGATCAGAAAGAGGATGTGCATTAATTAGGGGGGTAGGGAGAGAAGATGTGCAGCTTACTGATGCTGCCTTCATTTGATTTTTATTGTATCCCTACATTGCCCTGTCCATACTGGGGCCGGGGACAGGCTGTGGGCCCAACACAGGGGCAAACCTGGTGTTCCACAGCACCTCCCCTCAAAGCAACTGCCCCCCCCTATCCCTCCATCCCCACCCATGACATGACTCACCAGTCACACCCATGACTGAGCTAATGCTTGGACACATATGAGCGGAGCTGAACACCACCAGAACCTGATCTAAGCTCAGCCCAGGCCATCTACCAACCGGCACTTTCCCCTTAACATTCCTGACACTGACTCTAGAGCAGGAGACGTGAAAAGAATGTCCACATTCACTCTAGCCTAAAAAGTAAACCAAGCTTGTATGGCCAGTTAGGATAAGTCAAACTGCATTCTTGGAGAAGGCACAGCACTCCTGTGCAAAAGTAGCTCTCCCGGTGCACAAGGACTACACTCTACTGGTTCAGGCCCTGGCTGTACATTGTGTTGAGAATGACTCTGAGGCTGCATTCAGACTCAGTGAGAGAGAATGCTGGGATTGATGAGCCATGCCAGTGGGGATGTGGGAGGGGAGGGGCCAATGCAGTCCCACAGAGGGTGGGTCTGGGGCCATGAAGACTGTGCAGATACATCTTAGCACTCCCCTCACCTCACAGGGACTCTAAGACTCTTCACTGGTGGTTTCATGCGTGACTTACATCAAGGAGTCTGGCCACGGGGATAAATACATGGAAGGGAAATGACACATTATTTCCTACTTTGCCCTGAGAGAGCTTATCACTGACTTTTCCTCCTCTTTGGGCACCCAGGGATCCCACACTCCTACCCCAGCATTTCTGAGCCTTGATAAAGATGGAAGGGAGCTTGTGAAATATCATAGGCATAAAAATGGCCCGAGGATAACTATAAAATCCCCCAAAGTCATCAGCAACCCACTTAGGACTCTCTCCTGCAAGTGCATGCTTTTGTTTTTTACCTGTCCTTGCATAATTCCTCAGGCTTGCTTGCTGTTGGCAGGAGTTAGCCTGTTTCTTTAACCCTTGAGACTTTGCTATATCTTTAAATAAACATCCTCTAGTTTGCTTGCTTACTGCTCTTTGCTAATGGTTTCGATTCTTTGTTACACCAACCAAGTTCATCTTATCAGGTCATGTCTCATATTTGGGGCTCATCCAAATATGAAAGGCAACAAAATGTTGGGGACCCCCAGTTTCTGGTAGGCAGGAACACCCTGTGTGTTGCAAAAATCTTTACCTTGGTCTAAAGATGGTAGCTTATCAAATATGCCTGTGAAAATAGTGAATTATTTCCTTTCCCAGAAATGATTTGGCAGGTTTTATTTCCTTTCTTTCTCTGTTTACATTTATGTCTCAGTTTATATATTGGAGGGCATTTAAATACTGTATTTGACATGATAAAATAAAAGAAAAATATATAGTTTAAAAACAGACCTACAAGAAAAGTTATGATGATTGGAATGTAGAGAACCTACAGTGCAAGTTATCAGCATTTTTCCCCCTTGCACCAACATACTAGATGCTCACCCAGAGGAAGTGGGGAAGAGTGTGCTCATTCTCTTACATGCTCCCCCAGCCCCAGTTCCCTGGTCAGTGGACAGCCTCAGTCATAGGCCCTCAATAATTGCTAAAACCTGGACCAACTTTTTGGCTTTGAGTCTCCTTTGCTATCAGAACAATAAGAAAAAGAAGATGATCCGCTATGAGTTGCATGTTTTCTGTAAACACTGCGACCCTAGGGGAGAAACTTGGTTGAAGTCTGAAAGACTGTATTTGTGTGCATCAGTTCAGTGAGAGGCCTCTCCAGCTTGCAATGGGAACGAACACTTTGAAGAGACTCTATTAGAGCCTCCCCCTCCATGTGTGCGAGCATGTTATCACAGACACTTCAGGAAAGGAGTTCTGGGCCAAGACAAATGGTCTGTGACTGCAGTTCTCCTGAGGTCTGACTTAATCTTGATGATATTTGGACTTTCTGGGAAGTGATGGACTCTCTACCCTTGAATTGATTCCTCATTAATATCACTCATCATTTGGGATTTTGAGAGAAGATGAGCATAGGATACTCCCCTTATAGTCACTGGCAGACTCTAGAGTGCAGACTCTGTACTGAATTTAAGTGGGCTGCATCAACCTTAGACTGACAGCATCTGGTAGAGATCAACCCAAACACATGGCCACTCCTCCTCCTTGGGAATGTGGTAGGACAGTGGTCATGGACACAGCTGAACTTTCTGGATGTTATGAAAACCCAAGGAGCAAATCCCAAATAGCTGGAGAATTAATCAACTGTTTTCATCTGAGAAAAGACTGCAGCAAAGATTAACTAAACATTGAAATCACTTATTTTTTCCACATTGGGCATCATGCTACTACGACTTTGGACCTTTTCTTTGACTGAATCAGTAGACATGGCAGTTGAAGGCAGTAAAAGTAGGACCCCTTCACTAGAGTCAGTTGCACCATGGCCCTCAACCTCAGTGAACCATCTGTAGTACCCAAGAGTTTGCTTCAAATTTAGGAAGCCTGCTTGCTCTTCTCCGACGCTGTGCAAAGCTGACGTTGTCCCTCTCTGTGTCATCTCTGCATCAGGTGATTCTTAGTCAAGGAACAAAAGCAGATTTGTCTCATTCCCTATTGGAATGTAATGAAATCTGCTTATAAAATCAGGCGCAGCTCCTCGGGAAGCCACCGGAGCAGAACCAAGTTGGGCCTATAAGGAGATTTGCGTTGTGATCACCCTGCCCCATCACATTGCTATTTGGACATGTTTCTTTAGAAAATCACTTTTCTCTTTATTTGTGTGCTTCTGCACTAGGGGGCTGGCCCCACAGTAAATATGTGAAACCTTTGCTTGAAAAATAAATAAATAAATAAACAAATAAACAAACAAACAAATAAATAAATAAATAAATAAATAAATAAATAAATAAATAAATGCAGAATCTGGCCCCCAGGGATTATGATTCAGAGAACCACATATCACACATGATCCCTTAAACCACAGAGGAGGCACAAATCGACCCAGGAGTATTCCATCCTGTTTGAAACCAATAGGGCAATATGATGTTACTTCCAGTATTTCATGTTATTTCCATCTTTGTAAGCATGGGAAGAGGCAAAAAATGGTCAATAACTTTCATTTTTTTTAAAATAGCTGAATCTTGTGCTGAATCTTTGTGGCCATTTTTTCACTGTTGATGAAATAAAGTTAGTAAAATTTGTTCCTCAGAGCCTTCCCTGAATACCCTGAGGGAGATAATCCTCCAGGCCTTTTGAAGCTTCTCTGTTTTTCCTTCCATTGGGATTATCAGGAGTACAGATTTGTGTGCAGAAGCCAACAACCACAGGAGATGAGGGTAGGGATGGGGGTGGGAGGAATGGGGCTGCACCTATGCTAGACAGATCTTGCTCCACAAATAATCCTCAGGTAGATAGATAAATTTGTGACAAGATTTTAGAAAATAAATGAACAGAAAATCTTTCTTACTGATTCTACTAGTAATTTCTCTCCTTATGGGTATAGAATGAAAAAAAAAAAAAAAAGCCAACCTGTGTTTTATAGAGATCAGATCTCAATAGTTTGCTTCTCAGGTCAGCCTGGTATCATAGCAGCCAAGTTATTTTAGATAACTTGAGAGATAGGGAATTTTGCTCTGGCCAACAGAAGTGAAGTAGAAGGTGGGTGTTTTTCAAATACGTCTTACCTTGTTTTCCCTAGAACACGTCCTTTGTTACATGGTTAGCTGTGGAAGTAAAAGCTTGCGTACTGCAAGGCAGCACCTTGGCAAAGAAAAGGCAACTTCCTCTTTGTATGCTTATACCACAGCAGGCTGGGCATCGAGGATCTACATAAATGGCAGGCGCTCACAGGTTCACAAGAAAGATTATGACCCCAAATGTCCCTCCATTCTGGTTGCCTCATCTCAGGGGGGGAGGGTCGGGCCCCCTGCCTACATAGTGCAATATGGTCAGACACACAAGAGCTGACACTGAGCAGATGAAACTGACAGCAGTTTATTAGATGCTCACAGTCTGGGAAGGATACTGCTGGGCCATGTGGAGGTAGCACACAGAGCAGGGCTAAGAGGGCTCATGATGTAATAATAAGTGGGTGTAGCCTCTGGTTCCCATGGAGGATGTAATTGGCTTGTTGAAATTAAGTCATGGGCTGGCAGAGAGATGAAAATGCATTAGGTGGAGGACTGGTAGGGTGCACAGTCTGACTGACAGGGGGTTAGCATGTGGGAAACCTTTCTGTGGATTAGGACGCTGGGGGTGATACAACTTATGAGAGCAAGAGGACTCATGGTTAGGCCTATGGGCCTCTGTGAAGCTCCAAGAAAGTGGGTCAGCCCATGTAATACATTATAGGTTTTGTTATTTAGCCCCTGAGATCAACCCCTACCTTTATTTAGACGTATTCCCTGGACTACTGAGCCCTGGATTCAAATATGACTTTGCACTTTCTCACTAAGCGAAGTGGAAAGGGAATATAATCGATGGTGAGATATATATTGTTCATGACATTTCAGAACAGAACCCTCCCCCCAACAAGTCCCCTCCATAAGGACCAGTCTGGATTAGAACTATTGCTGCCTTCTTCCTGGGCAGCTCTCTGCTCAGCTACTCCCGAGTTCCTTCAGCCTCCTAACCATTTTCTCCATAATTGTAAAAATCTTGCAGTATGATTGAATTCTCAAGCCAATTTTTTCACTCTTTATTTTTGCATTTGAATACTTCAGCCTCTAAAATGTCTTATAGCCTGTACTTTTCCATGACCAAAAAAGTAAAAAAGAAAAGGACATTTCACATATCAATTTCGAGTTTACAAATTTGCTTATTAGGAGCCAGTTCTAGTTCACATTCCAGTTCAGAGTGGCAGAGATTCCTATGGGATCCTCTGTGCTGGCCCAAGAGACCACCCCCAGCTGCAGCAGATGTAGTACCTATAGCCTTTCCAGAAGCTGCAGTACCTGTAGCCTTTCCAGAAGGCCTGCCCTTGACAGGAGGTCCCTGTGAGTTACCTCACAGCCCCCTTCCTTCCACACCCTGTGTACCCAGGTACTCAGAGCTAAAACCTAAGTAGTGGGGAGGGGAGAGGGGGAAAAAAACAATTCCTTAGCTTCAGGGCAGGTCAAACACATTGTCATTTATGCCCAGGTTTCTGACCAGACTTCATCAAAAGCTGCACCCCTTCCCCGGCTTCTCCATTTCCCTGCTTTTCTCATTTCCAGTCCTTTTTCCTTCACTGCATTCGGGCTTCTCCTGAGACCAGACCCTCAATAAATTACTTTACATGAAGCTGTACTTGGGCCTCTGCCTCCAGGGAACTGGACCTAGGGTTATTTCTTCATAGCCTGAAGTAGCAGATAAATCAATACCAATAGTCCCTTTTGTAAGCCCTTTTATTTTCCTGAGATGACAATTTTGAAACTTTATTTTTAGTATAAAAGTAATACATGTTTATGACTGAAAACTCAATTAATGCCAGAGGGTATAAAGTAAAATATAAAAGATTTCAACCCACACCCCAGTTCCTAGCCCCATGAACCCAAGAGGTAACCAAGTATTCATTTTTAGTGCCCTCTCAGAGCATAGGTACAGAGCATGTATATATATAATATATATATTATATATATATATACATATAGTGTGTGTGCTCTGATATATATACTAAGTATCAATATATAACTTTTTACATACATTATATTGGATTGTATTATTCTTACACTTCATGTATCATGAAATTCTTTCCATTATCATTGTAAAGATAGCTGCTTCATGAATGACCAATACTCATAAGACTCATCCAAAAGGTACATTCTCTATCATGGGCATGGTCTGGTATGTCTGCCAACCAAAACAGAAAAATAAAGAGTAAAATAAAATTTTATTTTGCCAAATGAACAACTGAGAGCTCAGTTTGAGGAAATAGTTATTTCCTATTTCATATGCCTAATGAAATGAACTTGACTATCCAAAACTCCTTATGAAATTAGTTGCAAAGCCATGCCACTCACCTGAGAGAAACTCAGCAGTTCCAACAATGGATTAAAGCCTCTGAGAACAGAATTTGATTAGGTTTGATTAGGTGCCCCTCATGCACATCCACAAAAGCACAGGCGTAGGAGCAAAGGTCTCTGTCAGTATTTCACGTATGAGTGTGTTTGTGATCATGATATAGTAGGCAATAGTAAACACAATATGGAGCTCATGCCTGGATGTCACAGAAACTTCAAAATGTATTTTAAAATCTAGAACAAAGAATAATGATACCATCTCACACCTGTTAGGGAGGCTACTATAAAACAATAGTATAGCAACAACAAAAAATACAAAATAACAAGGGTGGTGAGGATGTAGAGAAGTTGAAACCTTTGTGCTCTTTCTGTGGGAATGTAAAATGTTGACACCGCTATGGAAAACAGCATGGTGTTTCTTCCAAAAATTAAAAACAGAACTGTCACATGATCCAGTCATTCCATTTCTGTGTAAATGCCCAAAGGTAGTGAAAGATAATTATGCACCACATTTACAAGGGCCTAAAGTGAAAGTGACCCAATTGCCTGTTGGGGGAAGAATGGATAAGCGCAATGTGGTGTATACAGACTGGACCATCATCAGCCTCGAGAAGGAAGGGATTTCTGACACTTGCAACATGCTACAACATGGGTTAGCCTTGCAGAACTTGTGGTAAGTGAAATAAGCCAGCAACAAAGAGACATATACTACATGATTCCACTCATAAGCGGTAAATAGAATAATCAATTTATGCAGACAAAAAAGGTGGTTGTCAGGGCCTGGGGACAGGGAGAAATAGGGGTTATTGTTTACCAGGTATAAAATTCCCATTCTCTAAGATGAAAAGGCTCTGGAGATGGAGGGTCACAATGGTGGTGCAACAGCAAGACTACACTTACTATCACCAAGCTGAACAGTGGTTAAGATGGTAAACTTTGTGGATGTGGATATTAGAGTGATAAAAATAAAAGAATGTATTCCTAGCCTCCCCAAGCCTCCCCAGAATAATGGAGTCACCAGTGTGGAATAGCTATTTGGTGTGGGGTCAGGAAGTCATCCCATGCACAGGAAAGGCCACAGATGACAAAGCAGCTTTTCTTAGCTGGCAGAAGTTCTCCTCGACCCACTGTCAGTCTCTAGGTACAAAATACCCCACTCAGTCAACACAGATTAACAAAAAATGGTGGGGGTTGTAGTATACAGATGTTCCAGAAACAGAGAAGCCACAGTGAAAATTATCTGTCCTTACAGAAAACGGGTTCAGTGTGTGGCACTTGAACCCAACGTGTCAGCTTGGAATCCTGGCTCTGCTCCTTTCTAGTTTCATGTGGTCATGGATTCACCACTGAAACTCTCTGTACCTCCATTTCTTCTTTTAAATGCGCTTAGAACAGTGCTTGGCATGTAGCAAGTGGAGTACTTAAGCATTTGCTAAATAAGAGAAAAGGACCTTTCATTCATCCTCAGTACCATGCTGTGAGGACTGGACTGCTATGCATCTGTGTAGTGGGGAAACTGAGGCTCAGGGAAGTGATGTCAATCCTCTGTAAGGGTGAGAGCTAAATACAGGTCTTCAGAGTTTCCTGACATTCTGCACCCACCACTCCTCCCTGCCTCTTGGGAAGCAGCAGTGGGGACCAAGCAAGAGGGAGTGTTGGTGCCCCTGAACCACCACCTGGAGCAACCTACAGCCTGCCATTCTACCACTTTTGCACTAAGAACACAACCTGCTTGTCTTATACCAAGAGCCCTAGAAACAGGCTGTGTGTACATTTAATACTAACACAAGCCCCTTTGTGGAGAATCATTTTCTTCATCAACTCACTTTCACGGAGTCTGCCCCACTCAACACTGTGACTGCCCCACTCTTGTCCAGCTTACTGCCTGAGTGTCTAGTTCTTGGCGGGTAGACAAGGCTACTGAAAGAGGGTGATTTTAAAAGTTGGGGGGTGGTGATAGAAAAGGAAAAGAAGGTGGCTCATGGTGTGGTTTTATTTAAATAAGTAATTCATGCTCATTCTACAAAATTCAAAGGCACCAAAGGTGATTCATGTAAGCTGAGCTTCACCCTCTCCTTGCTCGCTACTATCAAAGCTCTTGCCAGACCCACCCCCCCACCCCCCTGTCACTGTGATTAGTATCCTGTGAAAAGAAGGAAGCCCTTAAAGCAAATGGATTTGTTCTTCAGAGAACTGGTACAGATGGGCAATAGACAGACCTGAGGTGAACTGGCCTAAAAGCAGGGGGGGTATCTAGGAGGCGGGGAGGCAACCAGAGAGGTGCTTTAAAATGGGGTCCAGCTTTCCACTGAGTGACCGCTTCTCTTCTTCACTAGTGTGAACCCTAGAAAATCATTGCTTAGAGTTCCTTATAAGCCTTTTGTGAAACAGGCTGGAAGCACCCATCCTCCTTCGTGTCCTTACAGAAGATGCCAGTTCCTTCATTTGTGCATAGACAGGGTCAGGACCCGCACATGATCTACACTGAGAAATAACAAGGATCATATCAGAGAGCTTCCCCACCCCCAGCCTCATCCTCTCTTTTTGTTCTTTTCCCTTTCCTTTATTTCTAAACCCACCCTCAAGAGCACACTAAACATGTACAGTGAGCGATGCCTGGACTTTCAATGGATTTATGATTTATGGTTATTCATCTTATTATCTAAGTGGCTTTACCAGGTAAAATATTAAGGCACCACTGCCATTATAACCTTGTCTTCCATGATCTCATTGGCAGCTGGTGTTGCCATGACAACTGGGCTGGAAGAACTGGTACAGAGCTTCAGTGGAAGATGATGAGAACACTGGTGTGTGTGTGTGTGTGTGTGTGTGTGTACACACATGCAGACTTCTTATCATGTGTCTCTGTTGCACAAGAAGCCATGAATTTCTTAGTCCATTCCTTCTGCTTCTTCCAATTTGGTCAAATTAGTTTTAGGGCTCTAAGTTAATTGGAAAGAAGCTTTGAAAAATGATTTCTTTGTGTGTGTGTGTTTGTTGTTGTGTTTTTTTTTTTTTTTTTTTGAGTGTCAAATGGGAATCAGGGCAGCAAAAAAATATTTTAGAGCTAGAAAAGCTGAGTGAAATGAAGCAACTACACTCACCTGATCTCGGTCTTAAAAGCACCTTAGACCTAACTTATTTATCATCTTTATGTAGTTCCCTTATTTCTAAGCACAGAAAGTCAGAGATGGGAAGAGCCTTCATCCTCTTCTTGTTTAGATGAGAAAAGTGAATGAGAAAGTGGAGGAATCAGGAAGAGGTGAAAGTATACAAACTTTTAGTTACAGATTAAGCAGGAGGATCTAATGTAAAGCATGGTGTGTGTGGTTTATAACACTTTGCTATATAATTGAAAATTCCTGCCAGTAAAACCCAGACTGTAAGCAAAACAAACAAACAAAGATAAACATGTGGGGCAATGGTTGTGCCATTTACTAGGTGGTGGGCATCTTCTCACAATGTACAGTTGATATCCATGTCTGCAGATCCTACATCCCCAGATTCAGATCCAAAATACTCAGTGTGTGTGTAGTCAGCCCTATGGTACTTGTGCATCCTTTTGTCGTTAATCCCTAAACAATACAGTATAACAACTCTTTACACACCATTTGCATTCCATTAGCTTTATAAATAATCTAGAGACCATGTAACAGTGTCCAGGAGCATGTGTGTAGATTATACACAAATACTACCCATTTTATATAAGGGACTTGAGCATCTGTGGATCCTGGTGTTTGAAAGGGTCCTAGAACCAGTCCTTCTCATGTGGAGGAATGACTAAATATATATACCAAATCACCATGATGTACACTTTAACAATCCTACAATGTTTTTTTGTCTATTATACCTCAGTAATGCTGAGGAAAAGAGAACCCAGCCAGGCCAAGTGGCCTCACATTACATAGCACAGGCATCAGAGTGTGGGCTCTGGAGTCACACTGCCTGTCAGATCCTGGCTCCACTGTTTGCAGTGGCATCAGCCAAGGAACTTAACTATCTAAATCTCAGTCTATTCATCTTTAGGTGGGGAAAACAAAGTAGCTACCTTACAGGTTGTGATAAGAAGGAAGTAAGACCGTCTAAAATGCTTGGTACATATTAACCATACCTTTGTGCTATTACCCCAGGTCATGCTGGAAATCAGCAGCAAAATAGGACTGAAATCCAACTAAGCCAACTCCTACTTAAATGGGAGCCTTTTCTCATTAATCCTGCTCTTTGTTTCTTTTTAAGTGTATGCTATTTGTTTTCCAGGGGAAAGTGGAAGCCTGTGTAGAGACAGTTTTTTTTTTTTTCTTTTCTTATAACCTCCTATGAAACCTATATAAGGAACACACCGGCTCCCCTGTGGGCCTTGTTGGTTTGAGGCTAACCATAAACTTCTCGTGCTTCTGGAGCATTTATGGAATGGACACTACATGGAGATAGTGTAGGAAGAAAAAGGGATGAGAACATGAACATTGACAGGGAAGTGAACAATTTTTGATTATGTCCTATGAAACCAAATATTTTGCTAAGTGCTTTACAAATGTATTTAATCATGACAATACAATGTATTTAATCACCCCATGAGGTGAGCATATTCAGTTCTATAAGTAAGAAAACTAAAATTGAGTGATTCTGCATCATGCTCCTGTTTGCATGGCAGGTGGAAAGCACTCCACCCCCCCTCCTTACTTCAAGGTGCTGCTGCTGCCCTCCCTGTGGTTCAAAACAATTTCTCACCCCAAAAGCATATTTCCTGAAGCAGTGAGAGGAATTCAGTGCAGACTGATACCTTCTCCATCACTGACACAAAGCAGAGTATTCAAAGCACTGTTGTGTAACTCTGGGGTTCTAAATATTCTCCAAGCTAGCTGGACAGGCATTGAAAGTCACAAAAGGCTGGGTGGTTTTGCAGAATGCCACTTGTTTAAACTTCCTTTCATCACGCTGTTAGGAATAAGAGCAATGCAGAGGAACCTCACAGTTCTGTTCAGAAGAGCAGGCTGTTCTGGTGAAATTTAAAGCTATTCTGAAGTAAAAACATACCCTCTTGGGAGGGAAATGGTGATCTCATATCCTAGATAGTGAGGCCATTAAATCAGCTGGTCTCAACACGTCTTATGTAAGAGCAGTGCAGTCGCTGTGTGAGCTTGGGTGAACCGCTACAGAATTTAGCAAGTGATCCATCCATAACCCAGATGGAGGGACGGAGGTGAGATGTGTGGGGGGTGCCTGATCCTACAGGATGAGTTGGCACAGCAACCGTGCTTTAAAAAAAATTTACACTGTGTATCTCTGCTTTTTTTTTTTTTTACACTGGACTTGGGTGGGAAGCTGGTTGAAGGCTGGTGATTTGGACAAGGTAAAGAGGCCCTCCCTGGCAGTGCGGGAAGTTGCAATGACTAGTGGCAGATGTCTAGACTGACCGCCTCTGGGGTGGGGAACCCAGCCCTTTGTCACTGTGGGAGTGTTATCAACCTGACTCACTGCACCTGCTAGGGAGCACAAACTGTAGAAACTTCGAAAAAAAGTTATTCTGTAACCCCTAACATAAAGCCCATCAGATGGAGAGCTCGCTTCGGCATCAGGCCGCATCTCTTTACCACGTGATTTCCTAAGTACCCAAATTCTAGCAATCGGCGTTGTGATGCCATCTTTGCATCTTAGCCATACCTGGCGAGCTTGTAGTTCCCTCAAACACGCGGACACCCGGTTTCAACCCCCTAACCCCCGAATCTGGGGCCGGAGGCTGCTCTCTGAGGCAGCCGGAGACGTTCCCCTGCTGAGGGAGCAGGAGGTGGGGCTGGAGACCCGTCTCTTCCCAAGGAGGAAAGCCCGGGCGGCCGCGTTTCTTACATAACCCGGCTGATGTAAGCGCCCGCGGCTCCCGAGGGACGGGGCGGGGCGGGGCCGAGGCACCCCGAGCGCGGGGCCGCGGGACTCGGGCGCGGCGCGAGCCCCGCCATGTCGCTCTACCGCAGCGCGGTGTGGTTCGCCAAGGGGCTGCGCGAATACACCAAGTAAGGCGGCCGCCGTCGCAGCGCCGGGGGCCCGGGGGGCGCGGCCGGCCGGGGGGCGGGGCGGGGCGGGGCGGTCACGTGGCCTCGCGCGGGCCCGCGGGGTGGCGGGGGCGCGCCGGCCGCCTCTTCGCGGGCTCCCCGCGCCGGCCGGCCTTCTGCGGCTCTGGCTGGCGGTTTGCCCGCAGGTGGACTGGGGCGGTCCACCAGTCGGGAGCCTCTTGCGCTCCCGACCCACGGAGGGCACGGATCCCCCCACCCCCCGGGCGGCTCGGAACCTTCTGGGCAACCTTCTCGGAACCTCGACCCGGCGCCGATCCCTTTTGGCCGGGACCGGCCCAGGTGGCCCTCCTAGGCCCTGACTTCGTACTTTCCCGCGTGTTTTCTTAACGAGTAAAACGTGGCGAGTGGACTGTGACCTTTCTCGAACATTGCAGCGGGGGTTATGGAGCCGGTTTCGTCCTCTGTGCACCCAGTTTGTGGTGGTGAGGTGCTTGACAGCCCTGGTCCCATGTGTACCTCGTTGTGCCCAAATTTGCCCCCCAAAGACTAGGGTTAGGCCAATTCCGAAGGCAGCGAGGTGGAGGTTTCAGTCTAGAAGTAGTTGGTCATTGCTATAGCAATGCTCGACCTGCTCTAAACATCAGAATCACCTCAGGAGAGTTAAAAATGCCAGTTTTGGGTGGCCCACTTCTAGGGGTTCTGATTCAGTTAGTCTGCACTACAACTTGGGCATACTTTGCAAAGCTCCCCAAGTCTCTCACAGAGACTTTCTTCCTCCCTGCAGTAGTGTTGTCATCAGTTCCTAAGGCTGTCCAGGCAAATGTCCATCCTACCAGGCAGAATTCCAAGGGAGGCAGCTGCTGTTGCTTCTCTTCACTCCACACCCTTCTGGGGAAAACAGGCCTCCTCACGGGCCAGAGCTGCAGCAAATGGTGGGAAGCTAGTTGTCAGCCCTGGCCCACGGGATTTAGGCAAGGACACAGGGACAGCCTCTCTCTTTCAAAGGGGTGTACTCCGGCAGTGGCCGTCATTTGCTGGATCTTTCCATGTTACACAGAATAAACACAGCATGACCAGCTTGAGTCAGATCCCAGCCTTGGAAAATCAGGCTTCTAAAAAAATCTCTCCCCAGCTCCTTTTGTCAAGGGGTGAGGGATGGGGCAAATTTAGTCAGGTCCCTGCAACCGTGCATTTAGTGAATTGGAAGAGAAGACAGCACCTGATTTTTATTCCAATGCAAGAGCCTGTAGGTTGGGGTTATACATTTTTTTCTTGGCCCACCGCAATTTTAATTAAGTTTCCTGTTACTGGGCCCCAGTACTAGGCAGCAGGACCTAGTCACTGTTTTCTAAACTTGCCTGAACCTAAGAATTACCAAGGTCAATTGAAAAATAAAAGAGCAGACTTCTAAACCCTGAGCAAGTGTGAGTGGTACCCAAAGAGTCCACTTTAGATTAAGGGGAGGGGTGGGGGCAAAGGGAATGGCCTAAAGAACCCTGGGTGCTTGCCCCCTGGGGCATCCTTTTTTGTGGGGTGGTTGAGGGGGGATTAGGGAACACTTGCTCAGTTTGAATCAGAATCACCTGGTAGGCATGTGAAACCACAGATTTCACCAGCCCAGTGTCTGACTCCAAACACCATTTCAGTCCTAGGTAATGCCAATACTGCCCATTTGGGAATCACCCTTTTTGAGCACCACTTGAGTAGTAGCTGTCTTGGCTGGGTATTGAAAGAGTGGAAATCCTCCTTTTGGGTTTATTACCTACTTATCTTGGGACTTTGCACTAGTCTTTTCTCTCTCTGCCACTGATAAGAGGACAGGGGGAAAAAAAGTACCAGATATTAATAAACAAAGTGAGGTTTCTGAGATTAAGATTGAGGAGAAGGGAAGAACAAAGGGTCAAAAGATCATAAGGAATGGTGGTGGGGGAAAAAAGAGAATAATAAAATCAGGCTTCTATGAAAAAAAGTAATTTAAGTAATTTTAATCCTTTTCTATATCAAATAAAAAGTTAACTGTTTTTAACAAAGAGAGCAGAGAAATACATAAACCTGACATTGTTAATAATAACACAGATTAGACCAGGGTGGAACCCTTGTATTACAGACAAAGAGCCCAAGGCAAAGGACAGCAGAAAAGTCTGACTCCTCCCGGCAAGCCAGCCTGTCACCGCCCACTGGGCTGACAGCCAAGTTTGAGGAAGCTGTTTAATTCCTGGAGCCACCCTCAACCATAGTCTCTAATAAGATCAAAGGCTAAGGTCATCTCTTGCTGGGAGTCTCAGAGGAAACCTCCCAAGCTCCTGCCCCAGGAGGAGGGGACCTTGGGCAGTTGCCTGTGCCCTACTCTTCTGTTGGCTCCATGTAGTTTGGAAAGCTGCACTAGTTCCTCACCAGTGCCCACACTCCTGGTTGCTTCCTCTCATTGACTCCTGGGCCCTTGACTTTGAGGAACCATTTGCCTGTGTTAAAACAACAGCAACAGTGATCCGGGGACCCCACTTAACGTGGGGGGGGGGCAGGGTGGAGGGGAGAGACAGCTTTATCTTTGGTTCTAGTTTCAATGCTTGGAGTGTTCCTAGTGATTTGAATCTTTGGGAGCTAAATGAAGAGTGCAGTTTTGAATGTGGAAGGTATTAATGTCATTAGTAGTAATAGTAAAATAATAGCAGCAACTACTGTTTATTAGCTCTAACTTTACGTGGTGATAAATGCCTGACTTACTCTGGCTCATTTAGGCTGCCCTAGAGGCAGCTCTTATTATCCCCTTTCTGCAGACGAGGAGACAGGAGTTCAGGAAGCTTAAAGCCAACACATAAAATGGCACGGCTGTTAAGAGACAGAGCTGCAGTTTCAACCTAGGCTTTTTAATCCAAAGCCATTGTTACAGATATTTTCAGATTCAAGTCAGCCTTTCAAAAAGTCTTTGGAATAGTCACTGAGTCTTCTTGCCCCATACACTGGGCCACTAACAGCACAACTCATGGCAAAAGCCTCCTCTGAGCGGCCCTGGACATTTAGGTGAAGTACAGATGTGGAAACAGGAACATTCCTGCTCTCTCGACTGTGAGATGGCTGTTCGGGTGGCACTGACTTCCAAACCAAACCCAAGCTCATAAACATTCTTTGGCCTCTTCCCCTGGGCTCAGGGTGTGTAATTGGCAGTTCTGTACTAGGGCGTGAGGCAGGAGACCAGCCGTTGGCAGTCTGTGTGTAAACAGAACATGTGGGAGGGCGCTGGAATTCTTGTAGAACTTTCACAGGAGAGTCATTTTTAGTCACAGGGGAAAAGCCACTCAGCCCTTTGGTGAGAGATACAAGCTCTCAGACCTTGGCTTCCTGGTGCGTGGGGAGAGCTCTGCCTCCAGGTTCCCATCTGACAGTCGCCCTCCATTCTACTTCCACTGCTTCCATTAATTTCAAAACCAAGAAATACTAGAAAAATAAAGGTATAAGTAAAAGTTCCCAAAGGTAGAGAGGAAGCAGTTCAGGAACTCACTTTTATCCAATATGATGCCTTTGGGTAAAGGAAGGGACTTCCTTTATATGCTTTGCTGCCATCTGCCAAAAGCTTATCCTAATGCAGATACAAATCTCCTATCACCATGACCTGGACTGTGCCCCCTGGAATTGTACCGTAAGACCCTGTACCCCTGAAGGAGCTTTGGCCTCTTTGGTGAGAGGGTAGAAGCTTAAATAACTCCTTTCTTCTTCTTCCGTTCCCTATAGCAAATCTCCCCCACTGTCCAGGACCCTAGAGCTAGGGAGGATACCTGTTCTCTTGTGTAGTAGTATGATGTCAGTAGTCTCCTAAGTTCTCTCCTCACTGTGGGGGTCCTACCATAGGGAAAATGTACAACCTAATATCCAAGTACTTGGGGGAGGAGGAAGAGGAGGAGAGCACTTACTGGTATCTGAGGAAGTTAGAGAAAAATAGTTTGGATGCTAAATTGTTGCTATTTTCAAATATTTTCAAAACTCCAGGAAACTAATGGTAAAGGAAATGGAAGCACTGAGTCGTTGTTGTTTGTGAGACCAGGGAAGAAACTGGGAGACTAGGGCAGTAAGGGGCTGTGTGATGTATAGCAGCAATGTCCATCCAGAATGAAGCTTTGCCCCGGCCATGGCTGTGTTCTTGTTTGTACCTCACTGCCTCCTTCTATGGGTCTGCTGCCTCCAGGAGTGGCTATGAATCTGCAGCAAAGGACTTCGTCCCTCATGACTTGGAAGTCCAAGTTCCTGGAAGAGCCTTCCTGGTCACCGGAGGGAACAGTGGCATTGGAAAAGCAACTGCCACTGAAATAGCCAAGCGAGGTGAGCAGACTGCTAACCTATATGACCCCAGGCCCTATGGCTAGCCAGCAGCAGGTCCACCCTGGGGAGAATCCTGTGCACAGCCATTCAGAAGGGCTCACCTAGCATGACCAGGAGGCCTGGACAGTGGTCCTGTGGTGACCGCACAGCTGCCCACTATCTGAGCTGTACAGTACTTCATGCTAGGGGTGGCTAGAGTGAATGACTGCAGGAGCCTGACTTGGGGCCTTTCCACACATCACATTGTTTCATAGAGCCCCTCAGTGAGGGGTTTCAGTTGACCCTGGATATTTTTCAATTCAAAGTCCAGCTCATGTCTTCTCAATTAGAATTTGGGGTACAGGAGGTGGATGTTAGGAGATTAGGAGTCCTCTGCACTCTGTGAACTCACGTTCATCACTGCCCCCAGAATAACTGGAGAAGGCATTGAACATTCTCCTTCCCAGAGAGCAGCAGGAGTGGCCTCCTATTTCTCTTCTCTAACCTTGATTCTGTGAAGAGCTCTCTGGGTGCCCTGTAAATTATTCAGCCTGCTAAAGTCTTCCTTCTTATAAATGCCACAATTTCCTGCATGAACTCACCTTCCTTGGGTCACCAAATAGCACCGTGGTGACCAGGAATGTCTGCTATGTCTCTGCAGAGCCTCTTCTCCGGGAAAATTGATGTTCCGGCAGAAGGTTGGGAAATAGGTTCGGAATTTATCACTTTTAAGATTCTCAATATATTTCTTTTTCTCTAAAATCAAGGTAGGCACTTGCTAGGAGAATATGGTACTATTTGGAGCTGTACTTAATTATCTGCCTAGTCACGACAATATTAACTGCATCTTAGCTGCTGGTGGGGGCGGAGGGGGAGCGGAGATAAGGGGGGGGTGAGGGGAGCCGCTGAAGTGTAGTGGTCGGAGGAGAAAGCAGAGGGGCTGGTTCCACAGTTGGCCTGTAGTCACCCATGAAGCAAATCCTATTTAATAAAGCAGGCTATATTAAGTGAAGAGAGCAGGCTTTGTAATGATTATTTCTTAACTACTGCAGCAGCCTTTGAAATAAACCTTGACTTAGGATGGCCTACCCTTTGCTGGGATCCTCTGAGTGCCTTCATGGATCCAACCATTAAATAAATGGTAATTGAGTCCCAGTTATAGGTTAGGTCAGTGATTCTCAGATTGGGCAGAATATTAGACTCACCTGGGGAACGTTGACGGCATACCCCAGCTGGAGCCATCATCTGCAGCTTTACAACTCCTCAGGTGAGTCTACAGTGAAGTCAGGTTGAGATCTGTATTGGTTAGTATGCAACTTGACAGGTGTGACCGAGACAGACGCTTTCTATCCTGCATATGTTCATACCCATAGAGGAAAAAACAAGATTATCCTAAATATACTGCCAGTCACCCAGGAAAACACGAAGAGCAGCTTCCAGGTTTACCCTCTGTTACACCTGCTATTCTCACTGCAGGGAGCCGTCATCTAGATTTTCCAGAATAGTCTCAATTGCAGGTATCTTTCTGTGAGCATCAGTCTTCATTTGGAAAATCTAGTCCCGGCTGCTATCACTGTAAGTCACGAAGGTTTCCTTGACTTCCACCAGGTGGCACAGTTCACCTGGTTTGTCGTGATCAAAGTCGAGCAGAAGGTGCCAAAGATGAGATCATCAGGGAGAGCGGTAACCAGGTGAGTTGCTGACCTGCAGGGGTTTCTTGCCCACCTCCTCCGAGTCAGCCACAAAGAAGTCTACACTTCCTGGGTTGGCAATGGCCCATGTCCACGCTTCCTCTTTGGAGGCAGCCTCAGCAGCAGAGGCCTAGAGCTGTCCTTTGCAATTGCAAGCTAAGCCCAGGTTAGCTGGGGCACTGAGGATTGACCTGGGTACCCTGAAGGCAGTAGGCTGTGTCAGGGCCCTGTCCCTGCTGTGGTGACATTAGACCGAACAGTAGCACAACTGGGCTTTCTTCCCCAGAAGATCCAGGCCAGCGAGTGTGTTAAGGGTATTTCATATGGTGTTAGGTGAACCATAAATTGACCTAGTGGTCTTCCAATAAAAAATGACAATAGGCCATATCTTGGCCTTGGTAAGAGTCATTTTCTAGCAACAGCTTTCAGATATGTATGGCTCAAATTTTGTGAGAATCAGGCTATATAATTTGTAGGAACCAGGGAAATATAAATGTAGGACCCTTGTGTAGAATATGAGACTCTGAAGGCAGTGTAGGCAGAGTACTGACTCAAGTGTGGAGCCCTCTGACTGTGGGGCCTGTGCACAGCTTGTGCACCCATGAAATTGGCTCTGGAGGGAAAACCCAGAGTCACTGTTGTGTAACCATCCCAATCCAAGTAGGTTCATCATTGGTTGTAGCAGGCAAAGAATGTCAGAGCCCTTGAAATTATCTTTTTAATAATGCACAGCAGAGAAATAGACATTAAAGTCTCTCTTAAATTTCCTCTTTCTCCTCCCTCGTGCTCCCCTCGTGTGCTCTCTTCACCCCTCCCCTAAAGTGACACCTCCCTTTTTATTGCTGCCTCCTAGGCCTAGCTGTGCCCACTTATGCATGCACGCACCCACTGGGCCAGGTGTGTACAATCATGGGAAGGGCACAGTACCACAGGTGGTAGTCATAGAGGCTCATGGCAGAAGACTATGAAAAATCCTGAAAATTCATTTACCCTACAACCACCCCCATCCCCATAAAGGAAGAGAAGAAGCCCTCAGTTACCTAAGTCCCTTACTTTCATTAGGAATGTTCCCATTCCCTCCCTGCAATTTCTTCCTATCTCCCATGGAGCTGTTTCTCTAGCTTCCCCATCCCCCACTATTGCTCTGTAATGTCCACAGCTGATGTGCATGGGATGGCATGAGGGTGAGCAGGACTCCACTCCCTTAGCCTTGAATTGTGGTCAAAAAAAAAAAGTGCCCCATTATAGAATGAAATATTCTGCATCTCCTTATGAAGGTTATCACTGTTTAAAAAGTGGCATTTCAAAGCAAGTAGTTGAGCCTTTTGCTGCTCACCCAGGCCTTCATAGCTTCCCACCAACTAGTACCTTCCAGAGACTCTATGCAATGAGCTTGAGGGTCTCTAAATCTTCCCCTAATGTCTGCAAGTGATGCTGTGTTGGGGCTGCAGTTCTTGAGATTGAAAGCTGGCTGCCTGCCTGCTGATAACTTTCAGTTGTGCTGCTGCAGAACACAACAGGAATACTAATCTCAGGCCATGGGCAGAGGAAGGTTGTCCTGGATTCCAGCCAGCTGTGGTGTGGGCCACATTTTTCACAACGTGGATTTATATGGATAAAACTGACAGTGTGGTTCTGTTTGGAATACTGACCCATTCTCATTCCCCCCTCTACCATCTTTGGAAAGAATACTGAGGTGAAAGAGGACTGCAAATGTTTCCTGGAAGGGGAGAGTCACCTCTTTGACCACTGCCCCACCCACTGCAGGCACATACTGAACAACACACGGAAATCCCTCCTCTTTTGTGTTTATAAGTGGCACCCAGCATGGAGAACTGGGAGGGTGGAGGGATGAGTACCTGTCTGCTGGTCCAAGTGGGTGTGATCTTCCTGACTCACCATAATTCCAGGCTCTGCCAGGGATCTGCTGCTCTCTGTTTGTGAAGAGATACTGTTGGATGGCTTCATCTGGTCGGCCACAGACAATGTGCAGTGAGCTGAGTGGAGCGTGATTTTGATTTGAGTCCTGGTTCACCACTCACTAGCCCCAGTGCCCTGGTCACCTTGGGTCCCAGGATTTTTCAGTGTCCTCATCTTAAAAATAGGATATGTTTAGGATGTGTATCTGAGTGGAACCATGTCCAGTTGTGTACTAAGAGCTGGAGAGGGAGATGGTAGAGACAGATAAACTCTTAGCATCTCATGAGGGATATACATCAGCAGATCAAGCCTTGCACCTATGCACCTGTTATAGTTCCTTCTCCTGGTCACAGCAGACTGCTGATCTCTCCTTCTGGTTTCCTATTTTCCTTATAAGGACACAGATGACTTCCTTTCATGATTCTTTATTTCATTAGACCCCATGCTTGATTTGCCTGGAATAGAGTCTGTCCTCCCTGCTGCTACTTCCTGTTAAAACTTTGAGACAACTAGGGTACTTCCAGAAAATCCAAAGCATTAATGAAATATTCCAAGTAGAAATGATCTTCCTTCATTTGAAATTTGTTCTCTGAGCTAGGATTTTATATGAGGTTAGGCAGCCCTTGGGGTGGGAGGAAGTCAAGGGCAGTTTTAGGAAAGGCCTCAGAAGAAAGAATAGGGTGACTTGACTCATTTTATAGGCCAGGAACTTGTGACCAACACAGATATGACCTTTGCATCCACACTGGCTGAGCCAGGCCCTTTGCAGATTTTCAAAGAGTAAAAGCCTAGTTAGACAATGCTTTTTTTCTTTCAAGGTAAAAGAATGTTTAATTGTGCCAGATATAAGCTGAATATGGTAGTCAAAGTGAGTATAGACCTTCTGAGTCATGAAAATATGGAGTTGCTTCTCTTTACTCATTCTCTGAATCTTTATATCAGGGTGAGAAAACAATATTGTAAGATTAATAGGATGAAATTCTGACTAAACCCTCAGGTTCTATGACTCAGTTAATGAGGAAACTGAGGCAGGGCACTGTACACGCTGCTTTCTATCACAGGAATTGTAGCTGTTGTTCAGAATCTCCTCTGTAGGTTTAGTTTTTAAGTGTGTGAAGGGGCAGGGATCGCTGCTCTTGGGTTGGTGATCCATCGCACTCATCTGTTGGAGGCCAGAGGCGACCCCTTGCTTTCATCGGATATGGAGAAAACAAGTCTGATTCATGTGCTGGGTACAGAGGGAAAGGGAAGGACAAAACAGTCAACAAACAGTAATCATCTGTGTGTGTGTCAGTATCAGCCACCATACAGGAGAAGGGGGTGTTCAACAGGGAATTCTAAATCTGATGGAGGAGGATACTGTGTCCAGACACAGACATAACACATAACCTGTTAAGCAAGGACCAAGTCACAGAAGAAGTGTCCATCCTAGACTTATGATGTGCCCAAGATGCTGTCTTAACAGCAAAATATTGACAAGATCACATAATTGATCGACAGGAGGATACTAGAAATATCTAGGAAAATGTCATGTAGCCATTAAAAGGAATAAGGTAGCTTCATAAAAAACAAACAAAAATCTTTAAAACATACTGTTAAGTACAAAAGAATATAGAACAATGTATAGTCTGATCTTTTAGATGTTCTCTACATGAATGTTGATTTATAATAATGTAAAGCTGAAACCTATATAATGCTAGAACTCCAAGTTCTTTAGATAAAAGTTTAAAAGTAAATCTCAGAACATGTATGGTCTGATTCTATTTGCATGAGAAGAGTACAGGCACAAACACTAATGTAAAATACTTAAAAATAGAACATACAGTGCTTAAAATACACATATAATTGCTATATGTGCTTAAAATATTTCTGGATAATCCATAAATTATAAACAATGGTTTACTTCTGAGAAGTGAGACTACTTTCCATGTTGTATAATTCTAAGTTATTTGACTTTCAGAGTCATGCATGTGTATTTTTTAATTAAAAAAATACGTATCTTTTTAAAGAAGCTTCACAAATTTTTTCTTTTCTGGTTTAGAACATCTTTCTGCATATTGTGGATTTGTCTGATCCGAAGAAAATCTGGAAATTTGTTGAAACTTTCAAGCAGGAACATAAACTGAATGTTCTGGTGAGCTTTATAATCAAGTAGAGGGAAAATCTCACGTGTGTGTTTATCTTGTAGGTGGATATGTATATTTCTGTGGGTATTTATGTGGACCTCATAGTGAGGACCTCTATGGCGAGGGCTGGTCATGTGATCATTTGCTCATTGGACTCAAGAGGAGGACTGGCTCTTGGGTTAGATCTGTGGGTAGAGGAAGGGAACGTCCACCGGATAGTTCACTATGGGATGGGCATGTTCGATGTTTTATAAAATGATGGTTTTATATATCTGCATTCTGAGTTCCATGGATTTGAAGATTGTTACAATTAGAGGCTCTTGGGGAAATAAAAAAAAAGTTCACCTCCAAAGAATGTGCAAAACAGACAAGCAAATCTTTAGGTAACATAGTGTGAACCTCCACAAAGAACAGGGGGACTAAGGCGGGATAGTACCACCTGTTCCTCCCACATTTACTGTAAACTGAGCTGCTTTTCCATCCAGTAGTTTCTAATCTGCCAAACTGAATCGCTGTTTGGGCCATGGTCTGGTTTTGCACATCCACTATGGCTGTGGAGTATTTGAAACGTAACTAGTCGAAAATGAGATGTTTTTGTAAGTACAAAAATAATTGATTTTGAAGACTTGGTTTAAAAAACTAATATGCATGATCTTATTAGTATTTATATTTATTACATGTTGAAATAATTTTATTTTTGATCTATTGAATTAAAGAAAATATAATATTAAAATTAATTTTACCTGTTTATTTTTACCTTTTTAATATAACGACATCTTACAAAATTACAATTGCATATTCTATTGGATAGCACTAGGTAAGACAAAGTCCCAGAGCACTTTATTATGAATGAATGAGGTTGCCTGGCTAAGTCATTTCATGTGGACATCTCTGCACAGTTCTGTGGCTAAGCTTCTGCACGGTGGTGTTTTCCTGGAAGGGGTTTGGAATGAAGGGACAGTAGGGCAGAATTGCTATCATCACTTGAATGAGGGACTGGTAGTGGTGGAGGTGTGAGGTTTGGAAACCAAGTCTTCGACCCTGCTTTTCTTTATTCTGAAATGGGAATTATAATTTCTAGATCAATAATGCAGGTTGCATGGTCAACAAAAGAGAGCTCACAGAAGATGGAC
This sequence comes from Uropsilus gracilis, assembly GCA_004024945.1. NCBI lineage: Eukaryota > Metazoa > Chordata > Mammalia > Eulipotyphla > Talpidae > Uropsilus > Uropsilus gracilis. Next base: position 59,580 of record PVHY01003819.1, read on the forward strand.
TTGAAAAAAACTTTGCTACCAATACACTGGGTGAGTATAAACAGTTTTCGTTTATTTTTAGCAAAATAACAATTGACATATATGACTTATGACACCATAGAAAGATCAGAAAAATGATCAACTTCTTGGGTCCTTCACTGCATTTCCTTTTCTTCATAAAACTTCTCATGTCATTTTTTTTATAATATATGTTATCCCCCAGGAAGCTCAAGCCTCTTTTATTTTTAGAGACTAGGTCTTGCTATGTTGCCTGGTGTAGTCCTGAACCTGCAGACTCAAGTGATCCCTAGCTTCAGCCTCCCATGTAGCTGGGATTACAGGCACACGCCACCACATCCAGCTATTTTTAAGAAACTAGGTCTCACTAGTCTCGAACCTGTGGACTCAAGCAATCCCTGGCCTCAGTCTCCCAGCGCTGGGATTTCAGGTGTGCACCACCACTCCCAGCAAGCTCAAGGCTCTTAATGGACACTATTTTGGAGCAGAGAGAAAATGCATCTCAGGTGGAAAGGGCAAATATAGAAGCTGCCCCTAGGGGAACTTCCAACTGGGTATGAGGAAGATACAGGCATGAGACAAGAAGATGGACCAAGAAAGGTATTCAGTTAGAACATAAGAAACCTGGATACTGGCTCCTGCTCTAGAATAACAGGCTAGTGGCTCTCAAAGTAGGGTTCCTGGGAGTAGCATTAGTATCATTCATTTGCAGTAGAAATTCGCATTCTTAGACCCCATCCCAGATTGGCTGATTGCAAAACTCTGGGGTGGGACTGAGAAATCTGTGTTTCAACAAGCCCTTCAGATGATTCTGAAATACACTTAAGTTTGAGAATCTGGGTGCTAGAGTTTTTTGTTTTCGTTTTTGTTTTTTTTTTTGAGACTAGGTCTCGCTATTTTTGCCCGTGGAACCGCAGGCTCTCGTTGCCCAGGGTACCACAGACTCAAGCCATCCCCAGCCTCAGCTTCCCAGGTAGCTGGGATTACAGGCGCGCACCACCACGCCCAGCTATTTTTTTTGGAACTAGGTCTCGCTACGGACCCCAGGCGGGACTCGAACCGCGATCCCTGGCCCCGGCTGCTTCATAGGCTGAAGCTTACAGGCACGAGCCACCGTGCCCGGCCTTGGGTGCTAGAGTTTTACACTCTTGGATTTTCTCCTTGAACCAAGAGATTGGGTACAGATTATCTTGGTGTCTTTCACTTTGGAGATGCACTGAATCACAGATTCTCCCCAGTACTATGCCACTTCATCATAGTACATTTCTCATAAAACATTTTAATTAAATATTTGAAAGATGACTGACGGAGGTTTGTGAGGTTGGTGACTGTTTCCATTAAATGGCAGTCTTCTTCCTATTGAGAACTGAACAAATTGAAAAGTGAGATAATTGAATAATAGATGAAAGCCCAAATCCCTCTGTTGTTACTGTTAAGGCTAGTTGAAGGGCATGGCTCAGTGTGAGAGCCAAATAGGTTTCCTACTATCAGAGTTGGACAGAGTCACTTACTTTGTTGCATTGCCTGGTCTAAGAAAGACATACCACCCCCTCTCTGGGAAGAGGAGAAATGGGGAGCAGAGCTAAGCACGTCCATTGTGTTGTCCCAAGTTTACTAAATTGGTTATTGATAAGTGGGCCATCTCCCGGGGTGGGAGGGGGTGGAGGCAGGGTGGAACTACACTCACTGCATTATTTTTGTGAGAACTGATCACCAGGGAGGGGAAGAACCTTTTGACCCAATGGAAAAGTTGCATTACTTTTTAAAAACTGATTTGATGGAAGCGTGCTATGAAATAGTGCAGAGTATTTCCATCTTTGATTTTGTTCTAAACATGTGATTGTTGCTAAAAGTAGCAGGAGTGCTAAGAAAATGTATTTCTAAGTACAGAAATGTGGAGTCACACTTGGGGCTGCCTTATAACTGGACAGCATAGGCTCCAGAGCCCCAGGCTGGCCCCCACCTCCCTGATGCTGCTCAGCAGGACTGACCACGTGAACAGTACTGAAGAAACACTGAGAATCTCAATACAGTGACAACAGTGTGTTCAGCCAAATGAGGGCCCCTTCAGCCTACAGGATGCTGTGTGGGTACACAGCTTGCAGCCAGCTCTGCTGCTTACACTCCCCACCCTACCCCCAATCTTGCAAGATCACGCTGGTTGTCTGCTGGGCACTGGTGACTGAAACTAGATCTGCCACTTTGCCCTCGGGACCATGCTTGGCAGAGGTGTTCCTCCTTTTTATCAAAGACGAAGAAACAAGAATGAGAGAGTTTGTATAAACCGCCCCAGGTCAGGTGGAGGAGCCAGAATTTGAACCCTGGCCTCTCAGCTTCCACTGCCAACGTTCATACCAGCTCACCTGGCATTTCCTTCCTCAGACTCATCACTCTAGGGTCATGAAATAAGTGCTGAGGGAGTGAGTGGCCACGCTAGGGAAGGACAGGCTGGGGCAGGGGCCACGGCTTAGCAGCCATCTGGGTATCTTTGTATTAACTGAGAGTGTGAACAGGTACAGCAGACTCTCCCCGGAGTGCCTCTTTGATTGTAGGACTGGTTAGGTTATACGTTTGTATGGATCTGGTCGCCTGTGAGGACCTTGATTGCTCTTATTTTCATTTCCGATTTGCGTTAGGAACATTTTATTGATCTCCCCAACCTCTCTGAGAAGCATGATAATTCTGCTGCTTTGATATTTATTCATCCTCTCTAAAATGGGAGACACAGTCAGTATACAAAGAGATATGTCAGCAGCAGGGTGGGGGCTGTGGAGTGTGTCTCTGCTTGACAGATGAGGAGATACAGAGAGGTTAGAATATTGTCCTTCTTTAGCAGGCCCAGAGCCAAACGAACAGCCCAGACCTCTGTCTGAGTCCTGGGAAATTGCTGGCTGCCTTTCTAATATGAAACATGTTTTCCCAGCCCGATTATGTAACGTGGAGTAGGTTGTTTTCTATTTTCCAAGATTTAGTCAGGCTTCTAGAAACATTTCTAGCAGCAGGTTTCTGGCAGGCCAGCGTTTGCAGGCCTTCTCACAGGAAGGACAGGCATCCTAAGGATTTGGAAACTGGAAGTTTGGTGAGAGACTGTCAGAGGCCTCACCTGCACATGGCTTTGTTGAGACATGGTGTTTGAATTAGATAAAGTTTGGAGATAATTGGCCTTTTCGTGTGAGTGTGGGGGTACGTGGAGACTGTTTCACAGTCTGCCTTCCTGAGGGACAAATCCATCTGCTCTGGGTAGATTTGTGGGTGGAGGAACCCACAGGTTCATCGTCACAGGGAGCCGAGTGAGCTCATGAGACAGCCTGTTTGGTGCTGTTCTCACCCTGGTGTTTTGGGTCTTCTCAGATCCTATACATCTGCCTGCTAGGCTGGCTTTGAGAGGCTGAGCAGTGAAGACAGCTGGGGGAGGGCGGCTGTGCTAAGTGCTCTGCTGGCAGCCTGCCACCACCCAAGTTTTAGCAGATTAAAACTCTCACCCACATCTTAGCCTCTCTCACACCGCAGGACATAAGACTGGGGCCCTAATTCCACCTCCTCCAGGACAGCTGTGTCATCAATTAATTGACTGTCATAAACAGGCAGAGGTGTCTCGCCGCTGTGGCAGAGGTGGGGGGAGTTCACTGTAGGTCATTCTGGAAGGACATGCATCAGCAAACAATAATGCCGTGTCATTTAACATCCTATATTTGGATATCTCTACTCACTGGCCCATCCACACACCTGATGATAACTGTTGTTTAAAGTGGGGAACCAGGGCCCAGAAACAGCTCAATAATAATAGTACATACTCAGCACTTTTCACACATGAAGTACTGTTCTTGGATTAGTTCATTCAATCTTTATAACAACGTACAGATTTTACAGATGAGAAAACTGAAGGTGAAAAGTCAGAGTCTGTGATTCACCTTCCTTAAAGAGGACAAGAAGATCGTAGTTGGTGCATCTTAAGGAAAGGGCTGTATCTGTCAGTTGTTGCTTAATAACAAACAATTGCCAAATCTCCAAGGCATACAGCAATAAGCATGTTTTTTTGATGAGCCTATATAAGCAGGCTGGCTTAGTGAGCTTATCTCAGCTGAGCCCAGTGAGGTGTTCTCTAAGCAGCAACTTGGGGTCTGATTGTTTTCCAGATTCTCACATGCTCCATGGGTCATTAGGCTGGTCAGAATACATGCCCTTGGTGGTGGCAAAAGTTCAAGCATGCAAGCAAGCACAGTGCAGACTCCCTGCTTATTTCACCTCTACTTAACATGCAATTGATCAACAAAAGTTATTTTACAGAGCCCAGAAACAAGAGTTAGGAGATCATACTCTTCCTAGGGAGGGGAGAAAGAGGGAAATAGCATTGAACAATAATCTGCCAGAAGGTTCTGTTTTATTACCTTCTAATTCTTTGGAAATGGATTATCTGACTTTGATGTGGTAATTACTAATCAAAATAGTTAATTAACAAAATACCTTATTCATTCAATAAACATTCATCAAGTTTCTATTATATATCAGACTGTGGACAGTGATGAGGAACTTCTACTCTATGGGGGAAATAAGGCACATATATCATTTCAATAACTATATAGTAAGTTCTTTTTCCATCCACAAAGGGAGCTAGGGTAAAAAGCCTCAGTGGAAATCAGAGAACAGTACTCCCAAGATAGATTATTTCCTTAGACAGTGAATGTATTTGGCGCCAAGATTCTTATTTGTCAACAGTCTTTATCCTGATCTCTGCCCATGCACCATTTTGCTTCCAACCCCTCCTTCTAGTTCACCAGCCTTCAAGATTCTTCAGAAAGGGTATCTTGAGGGTTTGTGAGCTCTGTAAGTACTGTAGAAGCATCAGCTCGTATTGTTTTAACATGGAGTTTAAGTCATTTGTTGGTATACCCCACTACCTGTCCAACATCTTCACCTTTACATCCCTGCATGAATCCTCTGCCAGTCAGCCTGTTATTTTTGGCACATGCCACATGTACACTTACATGCTTTTGTCCCTGCCACTCCTTTTTCTGTAATACCCTTCCCAGGTTAACTTCCCATGTGCCTCCATGCCTCAGCTGGAAAGATTCCCCACCCAGAACCTGGTTGGGCGCTCCTCCCCTCAGCTCCCACAGGGCCTCCTGTGTGCCTATCACTGTACAATAGGCACTACCTGTGGACAGGTAGACCATTGAGTGTAGGTACTACCAGCCTTCAGGAGCTTCTCTGTCTGTGTTGGCTGAACCAAGCTGCCCCGTGATTGGCTCAGTCAGTGACCCAGTTCCTTCAGCCTTGGGCTATACACAAATGTAGAACCTTCTCCTGGCCTCACACAGTCTTATTCTGTAGACTGGAAATAATGATCCTTTTATAGGCTGGAGGTGAGGATTCAAGATAGAGTTTTAATTTATTTACTTAAGAGAAATAACTTGTTTCACACTATAGCATGCACATGGGTGTTTACAGCATCTTTATCTTTACTTATCACCTTATTCATAATCACCCCAAAGTGGAAATAGCCAAGATGTCTTCAACTGGTGAAAAGATAAGTTGTGATACTTTCATGTGATGGAATGCTATTGCCACAAAAAGGAACAAAATACTGCTGTATATAACAACGTGGATGGATTTTAAATGCTTAATGAAAGTAAAACAAAAGGATGCTTACTGTGTGGTTCTGTTTATAGGGTGTTTTGGGAAAGGCAAGCCTACAGGGACTGAGAACAGGTCCGCCTTTGCCAGGGGTCAGGGGTGGGAAGAGGGTGTGACCACAAAGGGAATGATGATGATGATGAGGGAATATTTGGAGTGATGCAACTGTTCTGAATCACATCACAACCTAAGGCAGAGTCACCCAACCCCATGCATTTGCAAAGATTATGGAGCTGTACACACACTCACCCACTCAAAATTTTACTCTATGAAAAAAAAATGTGTATGAGAAAAAGAAAAAAAAAAAAAGAAAAGCATTGTAATTCTTAGCACAATGCTGCACGTAGTGAGTAGGTTTCTTAGTAGGAAGCAGATCATTTATTACCATGGTTTCTTGTGCCCTCCCTTAGAAAGGAAGGGGAGCTGTTCTCTTCAGCTTTGGACACAAGTCACCACACACATGCCTGTTAGTCTGTCTTCAGGAGTGTCAGCTCATGAGGAACAAATATAGATTCTCCCATCTTTCTTGCAGAGATGGGAGAAGTCTCTTCCAGTGCCCCCAGGTATAAAGTCTGTGAAGGAGATAATAGTGACCTTTCAGTCCAGAAAAGTCTCTTGACTTGAAAGGGTGAGGAAAGGTGACCCCATGAGGGACCTTGATTTCAAGAGCCAGGTTTCATATCTCTTGAGAGAGCAAAATTGGGTAGTCACAAAAGAAAAGGACAGCCAGTCCCAGTGCCTTGTTGATGTTCTCACTGTATCTCTACCCCCATCATCATTCTAGAATTTTCTTGGTACCACCTTCCCTCCAAGGAAAAGTTGGACTGAGAGGGAGAGAGAAAAGAGAAACAGAGAAAGAAGAGAGGAGAGGGCCACCATACAGCCTTATCAGAGATCTTCCCTTTGCTTTCCTTCTCCCAAAGTGGCCAGGCTCCCCCATCTCTTCTGACAATCAGATCAGTGGACGCTGGCATGTTAGCAGCATCCACCAGCAAGGTTAGTATTGCTTTAGCAACTTCCCACATTCTGGACCATCCCCTACTTCCTTCCTCAGTTCTCCCCTTTTTTTTCCCTCCAAACATTTGTCTCCTTTCTCTGTTAGGCCACAACCCTTCTAGATCTTTGTTTACAGCTAAAATAATCAAGGGATCTGTGCTTATTTTAGCAGATGCCATCTTAGTACTTTGTATGGGGGGGTTGGAGTAAAGGAGGAGAAACTTACTTAAGATCATCTTTTTTTACTAATCATAAAGCTAATATATATTCATTTAGAAAATAGAAAAATAAAAATATATGAGCAATCAAAACTCTCCTGTAATTTCACTTGAAATATTTTTTATCTATTTTCTATATACTGCCCTCTACTCCCAGTTGCATCTGTCATTCTGAGTCTCATGTTTTCCCACTTAACATTTTTATATAAAGACTTCTTCATGTCATTTAATATCCTTTAAAATGTTACTTCTATTTAAAATATATCTCATTGTATCTTAATGTTCCATAATTAATTGATTATCCTCCTATTGTGGGATATTTAGCTTTTTACAAATTCTCACTATTAAAAAGGCACTATGATAAAACATTTTGAACATAGATTTTTGGTAGTGAAATTATAGAGACCTAGTCTCTGTGCACAAATGCCTTTTATATGCATTAACCAAACTGCTTCTGGGAAAAAAAAAGTAATTTATATCTTCATTGACAATTAAAATAATGATCTCTCTACTTCTTAAAAATAACTGAGTCTTTCCATTCTCAAGTGAATGATCTTTGCAAAACTGATAGATGAAATACGATATATTTTTTCTTTTAGTATTTCTTTGGTACCCAGTGACATTGAACTTTGTGGTGGTGATTTATAGTGGCCATTTATATTTCTTTTATGAATTGTTTGTTCATGTCATTTGCCATTTTCTGCTGAGATTGTTATGTATGTATATGTGTGTATATATAATTTAGAAACCTTCTTTGCACATTTATCACAAGCATTTTCCTGCTCTTCAGTTTAGCAAATTACTTTTAAATTTTGTTTGAGCTGCTTCAGTTTGCTACACAGAAATTTAAATTTCTTACATAATCAGATTGTATATTTATCATCAAGACTGATCTATTCACCTTTATGTTAAAAAAAAAATCCCTTGGTACTCTAGATATTTGCTTGCCTTCCCCCATTTTTCTTATAACATTTTCCTTATCTAAGTGTGTGTTCTATTTTATGATTAGAAAGAAAAGGTGATTTTAAATTAACTCCAAAGGGTTTCTTAATCCATCTGGAAGTTCTTTTAGTATAAGGTGGCCTTTCTTTTTCTTTCTCTCTCTCCTTGTATTTTTTAACCAGTAGTATTACAGTGTTTACTTATTATGTAATCTTACTTTTCAGTTGTGATTCTATCTTTATACTGCACCAAATTCTCATTAAGTGACTTCTTTTTCTAAACTCTAGTCTCTTCCTCTGATCTGACTATTATTATGTCAAGACCACACTATTCTAATTATTCACAGTACATATCAGTATTTGAGCCCCACCCCATTGCTCATCTTGTTCTTAAGACATTTTAGCCCCAAGAATTACTAGGTTGGAGGCTAAAAAGGCAAATTTTAGACAACAGGGTAGAAACAGAGGGGGTTGGAGCTCCTGAAGCCACAAGCAGGAACCCCAATACCCCCAGAGCACTTTGGAGGCCTGGGTGAGGCTCTTGGTCTTTAATTATATTGTAGAGCACTGTCTGCCTCTCCAAAGGAGAGAACATTAATAAACCCAAAAGTCAGAGATCATCTGCCCACTTACTTTTGGTTTTCTGCCTGCTGTCAAGACTGCTGTGGATGAGACACAGAAACCTCCCAGAGTCGAGTCCCCTGGGCCACAATTTGCCTTGGTGTCCTCCTGCCAGTCTGCCTGGGAGGGGGTCTGAGCTGCCCCAGCTCCCAGGGCAGGGCTAGCTCTTCCTGGCTCTGAAGGGGCTGGTCTCCCCAGCCCTGGACCATGGCCCATCCATGAGTCCCTGAATTGTCTGGACTCATCCTGGCCTGCAGGCCTGGCATCTGATCTGATTATCTGGCTGAGATTTGTCAGTGTTTCTAAAGAGCGTTCTTCACAGCAGCTCTACCAGGCACTCATTTGGGGAATTTTACAAACAAAATCCCAATTAAGCACCTTTGTGTTTTTAATGAGCCAAGCCCCAGTGCCCACACTTCGGTGGTTCTCCCTGCTGTAAAGCAGCTAACTTTGCCAGTGTCCCAAGTGTAGCACACAGGAGCCTCCCTGGCATGTGACAGCAGGGAGCAGATTCAGTCATCTTATGCCAGAAACACTGGTTTTGCTGTAGCACCTTAAGGCGTAGACCTTGGATGGCCTGCGGACGACAGGGAAGCAACAACATCTTCACTTATGTGTGAGTGACCAAAAGGCTTAAGGAAGGTGACCATCGCTCCCCTCTCCTCCCAGGGATTAGTGTTCGCCTTATTTGCTTCCCATGTTTGGGGTGGGGTGGGGGGCAAAGCTTGTTGGATGACCAACTGTCTGAGTTTTCCCAGAACCGAGTAGGTTCCCAGCATTAAGAATTCTAGTGCAGAGCTGGGCATGGTGGCGTGCACCTGTGATTCCAACTACCTGGGAGGCTGAGGCTAGGGATCACTTGAGTCCGCGGGTTCGAGACAACCCCGGGCAACATAGCTAGACCTAGTCTCTAAAAAAGACTTCTAGTGCTGACACCAGCAGACGGGAACAGGTTGGTACCCCACTCCACACCATAATCCCTTTTCCTCCTCTCCTTAACCAGCCTCACTCTTTACCCTCTTACTTGCCAGACCCTCCACCATCTGCTCCATCCTGGTTTTCTCCCCAGTCATTAGCAGCTGTTGTTGAGGTGTCACTTAATGCCTGAATATGGGTTGTCCTCCTCATCCTTCCTGCTCAATCCAATCCCTCAGCAGCACTTGTCAAGTTGCCCACACTCCCCCCACTGGCGTGGTACCTACCCTGCTCCTCCTGTCTGAGGCTCTTTTCCCACAAGCTCCTTAGCTGACTGCAGCCTCTCTAATGCAGAGCCAACCCTATCCACACCTCTGTACACTCACAACAGTCTCTATGAGTGCTTCAGAGGGCTTACCTGACCCGCTTTAAATGCTGGACGTCCTCTCTGTCCACCCCCAGCTCCTCCTCTCCTCTCCCTTGCCCTGTCTCTGATCTCATCACCGCTCATGGTCCCACCACCAGGTGCCCTAGCTTTCAAGGGTCCCCGTATAGCCCAGGTGTCCTCCCTGAGCTCCAGTTCATAGCTCAAATATCCCAAAGTCAGCATGTCCAAAACTGGACCTTTTATCTCCCCTATTGGTCTGCTCCTCTAATTGTCCCCACCCCAATTGATGGCATGACCCTTCGCCCCCTTGCTCATCTGTGACACCTCCCCTTCCTCACCTCCCATATTCATCATGCCTTTGTGTCAGCCTCCATCACACGCCTCTCATCTGCTCACTTCCTTCCGTCTCCATGCTCCCCCTCTGCTCAGGCCTCCTCAGTGATGTGATGCGGTGTTTACTGAGTGAGGCCAGGTCACTCGGTACCCACTCATGCCCCTCCACCCCTCACTGGACTTCCTCCATAAAATTGACAGATTGGTCCTTGACCATGGAAATCTGTTGCATTCTGTTTCAAATCATTCCTTGGTGTCACTGGGATTGGTCCTCAAGTCCCAGGCTCACCTTGCCCCACTCCCCTCCTCGCTCATGTGGCCACACTTTGTTAGGTTCTCCAATCTCAGGACTGTTTTTGCAAATCCTGTGCTTCCTGTCTGGAACACCCTCCTTCCTACCTCCAACTCTCTGCCAGCTTATTCCCACCTCATCTCTAAAGCTTAGCTCAGATGTCACTTCATTGTTAATGCAGAGCCAACCCTATCCACACCTCTGTATACTCAGAACAGTCTATATGTGTGCTTCAGAGGGCTTACCTGACCTGTGAGATAGGTTAATTACATAAGAGACTCTTTTAGACCTGCTAATGCTGGGTAAGCACATTGAGGGCAGGGAGTATCCCTAATACTTAGCACTGGGTCTGGCCTTTGGTGACCCTGGGTAAGTATTATTGAATGGGTGAAACTGGATATGGAAGAATGATTTGAGATGGGGGGGAGGGTACAAAAGAAAAGATCGACTCACCCTGTCTGACACCAAAGAAGATTACCCTATGAGAAGCTGATGATTAATGCCTCTGAAATTTCATTTCCCCTGGGACCCTGTGCTGCTTGTTTCCCTGGGTAATATGATCTTTGAAATGGTCTTTGTATAATTTGTAAGGTCAGTGTCTAAGTCCCTCAGCTCACTATGGGTGTTTCTGTTTCTGTACAAATGGAGAATACCAGTGTACTCTCTGCTCCTTTAAAATATACACCCTAACTTCTCAGTGGTAGAGACAGAGAGAATTATTTTCTCCAGAAGATAGTAGGATTGGTGGAAGGACAAACCCATTGTCTAGTAATGGAAGCAGCTTTAATTCCAAGCTGGCTTTGAAGGTTTTTTTTTAATAGAAACGGAATCATTTTTCCTATGCTAGATATAAAAGTTGCAATGTATTTTTCTCATCAAGCAATAGTTAACTTCAGTGCTATTAAAATATATCATACCCAAGATATTGTATTATTTTGGTTGCACTGTGGCTTTAATATTTGAATGGAAGCACAGCTTTAGTACTGCTTTAAGAGTACTCCGAATCTCTCCTTCAGCATTACCCGGGCTTGACACAGTTTTACATCCTTCTTAATTAGCTTATAGAGAGAGATTTGCTTCAAGTCATGTACCCATGTAATAAAGGTCCTTGTTGCCATATTTAGAGGACTATGTCCAACATAAATTCCACTCCCAAATCTCTTTCTCATAATGAGTCTCCATCGACATAATGAGTTCCTTGGAAGGAAGGCAATGTGTAAATTAAAAATACTAATGAGTCATAATGATAATGAATTATTTTCCTTATTACTGGGAGCAGGACTAACCTTGGGCACATTTTCCAGTAGTTGAAGGTGCCTTCCTTACACCCAGGCTTGCCCTCCCCTGGGATCCTGAACCATTAATATCTTTTTTCTCTGTGTGTCTCTCTGTCTCTCTCTTTCTCTACTGATCCTCGCTAGTTAGTCTTAGGAGAAAGGAAGCCACTGAGCTGGTTCACACTATGAGTGACTGCTGTCTCTGCAGGCCATTTCCACCAATGTCCTGCCTCTGCCTTTCCAGGGGTAGTCTTAAGTTAAAAGGGAGGATGAGCACAGAAGAGCTGGACTTTCTGAGACAAGTCAAGTGTTGGAGATTGTTCGGTTACAAGTAACAGGAACCCACTCAAGGCAGCTAAGCAAAAAAAAAAATCATCCATTGGCAGGAACCAAGGGCAGCTTTGTACAACCCAAGGCAGGTGTACCTGGGCTGTGGGTGGTTCAGGGATGGGATCGAGAGCTGTGAAGATCCAGGTGAATGTTTCTGGTTCTCTGGCATGTTGCTGACACTCTCATAGCAGCTTCCTGGGCTATGCTTAACTGTACACATACACTTGCTGCCTTTCTGTGTTTATCTGTTCAAGGTTCCATTTCCAAACTCTTGGGGGGAAGGTTCTCCTGGCACTGCTTGGGTCAAGCATCACCCTGAGAGCAGTCTGCTCTGCCCTGGGGTCAAGGCCAAATGGGAAAATCGTGCCTGATTCTGGGTAACGATTCAGTTGTGTATTTACTGTTGTTATAAACAGGATGCAGAGCCCACCCCTGTGAAGAAAGGACAGAACATGTTTCCACTTGACTGAGGAGACTTTTGCTTAATTCTTTGGGAACCCAGAATGTTAAAGGGCTTTGAGGCAGGAGGGTGGCATTGACTCATGCATTAACAAGAGACCCTCTAAGATTTGTGACAGTCTAAGACAAAGCACAGTCTAAGGGAATGACGGCTCATGAACTCTGGGGTCCGGCCCTGCTCCCGTGGCACTGGTGTGGGTCAGGCCTCAGTTTGGTTTAGTGACTTCAGCAAAATTTACCATCTGTTTCCCGCTTTGTATGGACTTTCTGGGGACTTGGATAAGTCACTGCATGTTTTTGAGATGATCTTAGGTGCCATTCTTTCGCTGAAAAATTCTACACATATACAATACACATATATACATATATTCCTTACATACATACATATATATATGTATGTATCCCTAGCCTCAGCCTCCCAGGTAGCTGGAATTACAGGTGCGCACCACCATGCCTGGCTTATACTGTTATTTTAACAGATGATTATTGAGTTTCTATTTGCTGATCTGAAAAGACTGAGGGTACAGAAGGACCTGGGAAAGTTGGCTTGGAGAGTGGAGAGTTAAACACTGCAGAGAGCTACTTCATCTCCTGCTCAGGGAGGAGGCAAGCCTGTAGGGTGTGAGGCATTACATATGCTCTTTGGAATGATAAAGCTGGTGACCTGGGAGACAAAAAATGTCTAGAAACACATGTCTTAGATCTATTCCCTTGGGAGATGGTGGGCACTGGGAGGCCTGTTTTGTGGACATGGGGTGGGACTTTAAAAAGATAGAAAAATCCCTGAAGTCCTATTATAAGAACTGTACTGTTTCTCAAAGAGTTTTTATTTTATTTATTTATTTTTTCTTTTTTAGAGGCTAGGTCTCACTATGTTGCCCAGGGTAATCTCGAACCTGTGGACTCAAGTGATCCCTAACCTCAGCCTGCCAGGTAGCTGGGATTACAGCACATGCCACCATGCCCTGCTCTCTCAAGATGTTTTTAAAAAAACACCTACCACCTGGCCGTTCCCTGGATGAGAGCAGTTGGTGGATGAGTGGGTCAGGCAGTCTCCCTGCAGGTGACTCTGTTAATGTCTAAATATCTCAGGGGATAAAGCAGAACACAGAGCACAACCTCCTGGGTAAGGAGGGGAGGACAGGTTCAGAGGACTCACCCCAGTGCTCCTTCACCCTGGGGAAGGGCAGCCTCTGCCTTCGCTGGGCCTCCAGGAGGCAGCTGCAGGCCTGCTGTGTGGAGTCTGTTTCCCGTTCTCATTTCCTTTACTCAAAGGAGTCATTTATGACAATCCGTCATGGCAGGCTGATGGGGCAGAGAGCTTTTGGCAATAGGCCTTTCTACTTCTTGCAAATTAAATCACAGAGAAAGCCACCAGCAGTGAATACAAAGAAAGTGTTCAAGGCCACTGGATGGAGGGGAACAGCTGCTGGAAACCAAGTGTTCACCAGTTTTAACAACCCACATATACTAATGAGGCAGTTCCCTCCAAAAATAAATTGAGCCATGGACAACTGAGAATGCTGTCTGGGGTGAAAGTCACGACTCGGAGGTACAAAGGACAATTCAGAAGTAGGATGACAGCCACCGATATGCAGAGGGCTTCCTGTACACACGCATTATTATTTCACCACAAAACCCTCTAGGCCAACTATTAATTCCCTTCTACAGATAAAGTAACCAAGGCCGAAAACGTCCTGCTGACTTGCTGACAGTCCCAGCACTCATAGGTGCCAGCCAGGGCTCAAATCCAGGTTCTTCCCACCCCTATGCTGCCCTAGTGCCCTTTCCATGATGTCAGGTGCTCTGTAGGCATGGGTGCAGGGCCAGGGGAGGGCCTGGTGGGGGGTGGAGCTGGTCAAGTAGAAGTTCCAGAAAAGAACCCAGGGCCCTGCCACTGTGACCCCTGTTTCCCATCTCACCTCACAGCCGCACAGGGTAAGGAGCTTTGATTTAACCCCCCCCCCCCCTTTAATAGAAGGTAACATTTATCCATTACTAAAAAAAAAAATGCAGCTAGCCAAGTAAATGTAGAAATAATAATTGCATCACACAGAGATAAGCATTGTCTAACACTTCAGTGTTCCGACAACGCTGACAGATATTTTCATTTCCAGATATTTTTCCTCACAAAAAAATGGTATGGTGGTGTTCCTGCTGTTTTGTAACTCCCCATGCCATATATCATAACTATCTTTCTAAATGTCAAATGCACGTCAGGAATATTTTTCTCATTTCATTTAAAATATTGTATGTTCTGTAATTACAGAAATACTCATTATATTCCTTGCTCGTTGTGAAACATTCAAGTTCAAACAGTATAGAAATGCATAGCAAAGGAAGTAAACACTTTTCTTAATCCCACCCTTGAGACATAAGCAGTGTTGCTAAATTTCCTGTTTCCTATTTGTGTTTTCCTAGACTAGACATCGTGAACATGTACGTGTGTATATTTTTCCACAAAGTAGGCTCTTAGACGGTTCTGTAGTTTGCTTTTTCCTACTTGAAGCATGAACATCTTTTCCTCTCAGCGCACAAGGTTCTTTGTTCCAGTTATGGAGGAAGAAAAGCCTGAGACCCGAGAAGGAACAAAAAGCAGTTGTTAATCTGAGCGAGTTGCAGGGCTTGGACTGAGGAGTGGTCTGCTGCTCATGTGGTGGCTACCCACTCGCTGACCGTGCGGGAGATCGGCCACCTCACCCTCCTTGCCTCTGGAGGGCGCTTGAGGGCCCTCACCCACTACTCTGTGCCTTGCAGGTGTCTACATTCTCACCACCGCCCTGATCCCTGTCTTGGAGAAAGAACAGGACCCCAGAGTGGTGAGTTCATCTTTGGGATGTCTTGTAAATATTGACAAAATGTCCTGTAAATAAACAATTTTGTTCCAGATGTAAAGCTGGGGGTCCAACATGTTTGTTGCCCCAACTGTTCGAAACTGGCCATTCTGTCTACAGTCATGGGGTAAATCAACTTCAGTCCGAGGGCCCCAGGCCTTCTGCTTAATAATCTAAAGCCCAGCATTGGTGCACCAGCTGGGACAGTGTCAGGATGGGTCTGGAGAGGAGCCCATGGAGGTTGGAGGACCCAGGTCAGGTGAAGATCAGTCTGGCTGCTTCTCAGGGCCAGCCTAGGGTCCCTGCTGTGGGGAGCAGGGGGGGGAAGGGGGAGGTGGAGCTCTGCTGCCTGTAGACTGAATGCACTTTCTGGCCAGAGACATTGCCTGGGAACCCACTCCAGATGCTGCTGTGCCCCCTGCTCTCAAGGACACTTCCCACCTTTCCTCCTGCCTCTGGTCATGGCTGTGTGACTGCTGCCCACTCATGACCCACAGGTCCCCCGGGGCGCAGAGAAGCAGACTTGTGCAAGGAATCCAGCCAGGGCTGCAGTTTTCCCTGTGGTCCATCATCTGGGAACCGGCAGAGTTCTCATGGGAAGAGGGCTTAGGAGAGCAGGTAGAGCAGGGGAGGCCATGTTTCCCGGAGAACAGGCTCTTCTTCAGGAATGGGGAGGGACAAGCTGATGGAGGGGGTCCTGTCCTGAGGGGCCAACAGAGCAGAGAAGGCAGGACAGGACAAAAGCAGCTTATGGAGTTACCTTTTCTGCAGACTCACAGCCTCCCACCCCCAGGTATCCACATCCTAACTCCTGAAACCGGTGAATATGTCACCTTTACAAAACAAAGGACTTGGAAGCTATGACTAAGTTAAGGGTCTTGAGTTGTGGAGAGTATCCTGTGTTGTCCAGGCCCAGGACTTCACTAGAGTCCCAGCAGGAGGAGGGGTGACCATGGATGCAGGGAAGATGGTGCCCTCACAGACCAAGGGAAAAAGTGCCCCTGGAAGCTGGAGAAGCCAAGGGTGGGACTCCTGAAACCTGTGGAGGGGACACAGCTCTGCTGACCCTTGGACTTAAGCCCCATAAACTACTGAAGACTCCAACTTCCAGAACTGTCAAGGAGTCTCTGTGGTACTCTGGGCCACTCAGGTTGCAGTCGATTTTTGTAACAGCAACAAGAAAGCAATATACTGCTTGGCAGAAGAGGACTAGGAGGGTGCTACAAACATTTGTTTATAAATTTTCATTGTATTTATTATAGATAACAGTCTCCTCAGGAGGGATGCTGGTTCAGAAATTGAATACCAGTGATCTACAGTCAGAAAGGACAGCCTTTAATGGAACGATAGTCTATGCACAGAACAAAGTGAGTGAGTGGTTTTCTCAGGGCTGCATTTCATCCCTGCCACAGGGCTCTTCTCCAAGGGGCCTGGCACTGGCTGCACATTTGATTGCATCTTAGTTGATTCACAAAAGCCCCGGAAGTGTTCCTTGGCTAGGAAGCAGTCATAGCTCTGCTCACACTGGGATGCACTTTCTGCACCCTCCTGAGAGAAGCCATGAAAGCTGCCCCCTCTTTGGGGTGTTTACAGACCCCTAGAGTTGGTGGTGAGAGCTCCTGATGGCTGAGCAGAAGCCCAACAGAGAATCAGGACGGTTGGGTTGGGGAGACCCATTCCATTCCTCTCTCCTCTGGGCAGTCCCTTTCCGTCTGAACAGATACCACAGTGGGGACGTTGGGCTTCCCAGACTTAGTGTGAATGGCTTATGCCTTCAGTTCTGAAGAAACAAAGGCAAGGTAGGTCCCCACCCATGCTTGTTCTCAACAGGAAGTCTTGCTGCTGTCTCAGCTACAGCTGTTTTTAAAAGCACAGCTTTCTCACACACACACCCCCCCACCTATACAGTTCTTGCTCTTCTCACCTGGCTGGGCTTCCTTGCTGTTTGTGAAGCTGTCCCATCCATCCTGCTAACTCGTCTTGGTGATGCTGCCACCTCTGCAGAGTGCCCTACACAATGCTTCCTCACCCTCTCTATGGCCCTTATATGCCCTGCTTTTGCTCACTTATCCCCACACCAAATCCTGGTGGGCCACTTCTCATGACCCCAATCCAGCTTTCCCAGGAGACCTGGGAATAGACCACTTGCTCAGAAATGACTCTGACTCTGCAAGCCACGGTCAAACCGCCCAGGTCAAACTCTGCAAGCCATGGTCAGACTGGCAGGGGTCTCAGTTGTCTGCAGTTTAAATGGAGGTATGTGCTGATTTTGAAACGGTGCAGCGGCTGTGTTCACCAAGCATCTCCTGGATGTTCCACACACTCTAAGACTGGAGTTCAGTCACACATTAAATGCCTCCCCTTAGGGCAGCCTGGTGCTGGGGGTAATCTCTGTCCTAACTGAGCTTATGGCAGCAAAGGTTCTAGCTGCACAAGCAATTCATGGAAGAACATCTCACTCTGAGGGGATTTAGTTTCATGGTGAGTGTCCAGGCAGCGTGCAGTTTGCTGCTCACCCGCATGTGCACACACACCTTCTTGTGAGGGGGCAGAACACAGCACCGGGTTCTGTCAGACCCCCTGGGAGGAGTGTGAGATAGGTGCCCTGGGCAGGGCCGGATACACTGTGTGCCCACAGTCAGTGACTACTCTCTTGCCTAAGGGGCACCTTCTCTCTCCCATCTGTTCACCCCTCGCCCTGTCCAGAGGCAGCAGGTGGTTCTGACTGAGCGCTGGGCCCAGCGGCATCCGGCCATCCACTTCTCATCAATGCATCCCGGCTGGGTCGACACCCCAGGTAGGTCGAAGCCTTTAATTTCCACGCCGCTTATGTTTCATCTAAAAATATCTGAGCAGCCACAGGATTGAATCTCCCCAGGAATGACCTAAAACTAGTATAATGAGGACTAAGGAACTGCTTCATTTCCATTTGAGAGGGGCAGTGTGGACTAGAAAGGGAGCAGCCTCCCCCTTGAAGGCAGCACTTTTATGTTCAGCTTGCCTTCAGCGAAGAGGTGCTGGGGCAGGGTACATGGGGTCCCACAATATGTGACTCCCTGCTCCCTGACACCAGCCGCCTAGTGACAGAAGGAGCTGGCGGATGCTGGCTTCTCTCCTTCGAGGGAATGAGCAGGGCCTGGAGGAACTCAGCAGGAGACCCAGGTCACCTTACTTGGGCCATGGCTGGAGATAACGAGAGGTAAATGATAACCACTAAGGCCATGACTGGAATGATCTGGAAGCACGTTGGAATAACAAGCGTGGAGAGCAGCACCCTCTTTTGGATGCTCCTGACAACTCCGAGGCCTTGGGCACTTTTCTTGGTCTTCCTGCTGCAGCTCTTTCCTCCTCTATACAAAGGAACTGCACAGTCATAGCAGACACCCCGTAGTAATCCGTGATGCAAAGGCTGCCCTCCATGCTCCCTGAGTCCAAGCCTGTGTCTTCACAGCCCTGTGGTGGGCACCATTATCACATATTTACAGGGGAGGAAGCTGAGCACCCCCTCCCCCCCGCTTTCCTGGACCCACCTGCAGCACTCTCATACATGGCTGGCTCCCCTTGTGAAAGGTAGCTTTTTATTTTTATTTTTTTATTTTTAATTTTTTTAATTTTTTAATTTTTTTTTTTGAGACTAGGTCTTGCCTATTTTTGCCCGTGGAACTGCAGGCACATGTTTGCCCCGGGGTACCACAGACTCAAGCAATCCCCAGCCTCAGCTTCCCAGGTAGCTGGGATTACAGGCACGCGCCACCACGCCCAGCTATTTTTTTGGAACTAGGCCTTGCTACGGGCCCCAGGCGGGACTCGAACCGTGATCCCTAGCCCCGGCCGCTTCATAGGCTGAAGCTTACAGGCACGAGCCACCGTGCCCGGCAAAGCTAGCTTTTTAGAAGCATTAGCTTTTGTGCATACATCAAAGTCATCCTAAGAAATAATTAGAGATATGAATACCAGGTTGTTCATTGTAGCACTGGATAGGAGAGTAAGTGAATAAATTATTGAACACCTGTACAAAAGAATCTGTTCAGACCTGCAAACTCTGTGTGACTAATGTCTGTGGGAAAGGAAGATGTCTGCAGTATATCCTCAAGTGAAGGTATCAGGTTCCAAAATAGTATGCGCCGTATCATCCTATTTTTGTTACACCCACCCCCACAGAAAGGGGTATGTTGGTGCGGTGTAGCACCCACAGAGACCTGGCTCAGGGACTTGGCACAGGTTAGCCCTCTGATGCACAGATCCGTGGCAGTCTGGCAGTTGCCTGCTGTAAATGCAAAGGGGATGTTCTCAGCAAGGCATGCCAGAGACTCGAGCTGGGGGCTCGGAGAGCGTGCTTTCTGGATTCTTCTCAGTTCCTGATGGAGACAGATTTGGCCCCTCCTACTCAGAGTGAGCTCTGTGGGGCCGTGGAGAGCCCCCAGCCTTGTGTGACCCCCAACATCAGCTGGTATGCTTTCAGAGTCTGTTTAGCAAGCCCATTACCAGCTCTGACGTTTGGGCTAGGAGCAGTTTGCTGTCTGCTGCCCACGAAGAGTGGTGCCTAGGCCTCTCGGCCTGTCTGTAACCCACAGACATGTCCTCTCTGAGGGCCACCACAGAAGGGTTCACATTCCTTCCTTTTGCTCATCAGTAGTTCTGATTTTCTACAATAAACAAGTATTGCATCTGGAAAAAGAAAACGTTTGTCATTTAAAAATGAGTGCCTTAGATGAGATGATCCTTTCGACTTCTGAAACTCTCTGATCTCATCGGGGCTCTCAAATGTTGTTTTCTCTGGTTTCTTTTTCCCCCTGGCTTCACGAGAGAATGATTTTGCCTCCCAATGTGCTCACTTTAGAGACGCTGTGTTCCCCGAGGTCTGTGGACTAATGGGGGTGTAGCCTCCTCAGGGCTGCCTGTGGGGAGCAGTGGGCTGAGGCTTGGCAGCCAGATGGGGGATGGGACACCAGGTGAGGCACCTTATGGGTCTCAGGGCAGGATACAGGGGCTGAGACAGGGCGCTTGCCCATCCTCTCCCAAAGAAAATGCTACAGCAATCCAAGACACCAGCAGCCAGGCTCCTCGGGGCAGTCACCTGAGAGCTGGTTTACCCAGGGGGCATTAGTCTGAGCGTGCAATCCCGGCTTCTGTTCAACCCACACCTCTTTGGGGAGACCATTTTCTAAGACAGAAAGGAGTGCTACTGGGGTTCTGCGGGGCTCTGCTGTCAGGAGAGGAGCTGTTCTGGGCTCTGGTGTCATGTGGCTTGGGGAACATGGGCCCCATCACTCTCTTGGGTTCTGGGGAACAGCACTTTCTGCCCTGGCTTCTGGGTGACTGCTCAGGGGCTTGGTATCAAGGCACTTGGGAATCAGTTTAGAACTAGCTTGGATAAGGGGCTGTTTGGAAGCAGAATGTATTTATGATCCTGTTCATCATCACCACTTTGATTGGAACAAGTCAGTCACACACACTTGCAAATGCTGTCCCCTGTCTTGCTTCTTGCAGCTCTGAGGCAGTCGATGCCGGGGTTCCATGCCAAGCTCAAGGACAGGCTGCGCTCGGCGGCCCAGGGGGCAGACACGGTGCTGTGGCTAGCCCTCACCCCTGCCGCCACAGCACAGGCCAGCGGCCAGTTCTTTCAAGGTGACTTCCTCCTCCCCAGTGTGAAGGCCACTGACATGTCTCTTTCCCCAAAGCACAAGCTGAGGCTGCCTCTCCATGAAACTTGAGGGTTTGCTTATCCCCTTTCTGTAATCGTGCCCAGGGTGAGATGGCTCCCTCGCCATGGCAATGTCTTGAGAGGTGCCTCACCTCTGACTCTGCAGCCCCCCCTTTCCAACACCGGTATTTCTGAACTCAGTGGGTCCCTTGGGAACAAAAGTGCTCAGCTTATGAGCTGTTATGATGTTCCTGGCCAGGCCCTGGGGGCATCCATTCATCAGAGATAAAGGGCAGCTTGGGATGCTGCCCAGGCCTAAGGAGAGGTAGCTGCCCAAGGCACTGGCGCCAAGGGATAGCTGTTAAGGTTCTGCTATCTGGATGGGGTCCCAGGGACAAGCTGAATGAGGAAGCAGGCTGGGCTAGATGGCATCAGAGGGGTTTCCCCTCTCTGGTTCTTTCCTCATCTTTGGTAGCCACCCTTGCCTGAGCTGATAGGGGTCTCTGGTGACTGTGCAATGGCGAGACCAGTCAAACCTCCCCTGGATACCTCCGGTCAGTTCTAGGCCCAGCCCAGTGATGGCCGTCAGCCACCTGGAAGATGTGTGTGATACCACCTGTGGGGCCAGGCTGGCAGAGGTGGCAATTCACTCCTGGGGTGGTGAACTGCTGTCTTGGGGCCAAGCAGCTGCAGCAGAGGCCAGATTGCTCCTCTGTGATGCTCACTTCTTTGTCCCTCTCGCTTAATTTAGATCGGAAACCAGTTCCTACACACTTGCCTCTTGCTAGAACATCCTCCTCACCGGCTGAAGAGGAGAAACTAATGGAGATCTTGGAAGAACTGGCGCAGAGATTGAAATAGTCCAGAGACCCAATGTGGGATAAGAACAGCCTACAACACGATGTGGTGTGGAGAGGCACAGTGAGCAGGCGCGCTCCCTCCCCCTAAAGATGCCCTCCTAGCTTTTAGGAACTACAAGGAACTTTGAGGAACTACAAGGAATGGGAACTTTTGTTTTCAAATAAATACAGCTGGAGCTGGGAACAAGTTTCCTTCAGCTTCCGTAGCAGCTTCTTTTCCTGTGTATATCTTTTTTTTTTTTTTTTTTTTGAGAATGTGGCTTTCTTAAAAAGTAGATGTTTGAGATGACCCCAACTGCCAGGAAGCAGGGGTGGGAGGAGGGACGGATGTGCTGTATTTCTCTGTGAACACGGGGTGGTGGAGGGGATTCTTCACTGCGGGTGCATCACATCCTGTGGAGCAAAGCATGATGACCAAGGGACAGTATCTGTTTACAGAAACACATTACATGAGGCCTGGTTTACATTTGCCCAAGAATAGGAGGGGCTGCACCTGGCATTTTGGTGCTTTCGTGCGATAAAACTTCTAAAGGACACCATTCACCCTCTAAGCGACTGCAGGGAAGGATGTAGCAAAATCTGTGGGCGAACTTCTAGTGTATCTGCACACATTCTTGATGTTCAAGGTGACAAATGCAACTAACCACCCACGGCAGAGAAAAATCCAGATGGGCACAGCACAGCCGGTCATACGGTGCGTTTCCTCAGAGGGGCGCAGAGCCCACTTGTCAAGGAGCCCCAAGGAAGGTAAAAAATCGGGGTGCTACCTGCAAGGTCAGCAAGCCTGGGCACCATTCGATGGCATCTTTCCTTTTCAGGAGAAAAGTAGGTGCCTCTTTGCGCTGCTCTGGTTGAAGTTACTGGGACACAGATGAGATAGGATGGGGTCACCACCAGGGGTAGCAACCTTGGTGTGAAGGGCAACCAGTTATCCAGCCCACTGGCTTTTCCATATTTTTAGGTCACTGGTTTCTCCTTCCTATTTTCTTATCCATAAAATGGGCATTACGTTTTTAAAAGGCTTTTCCTGATTGCATTTGCCATGAAGTCCTCTTTCTCACATGGGAAATTTATTAACCATGGCTAAAACTGACCTTTGTGAGACAAAAATAAATAATGAAAAGGACTGCACGGCCATAGCCCACGTGTGCTATTGTGCTCAGAACTGGGAGTGAATGGAGGCTCCTCAGGCCACACCCAGCTAGGACTGTACCCAGCGATGGCTGTCAGCCACCTGGAAGGATATGTGACACCATCTGTGGGGCCGGGACAACAGAGGTGGCAATTCACTCCTGGGGTGGTGAACTGCTGCCTTGGGGCCAAGCAGCTGCAGCAGAGGCCAGGTAGCACCCTGCGGTGCTCACTTCTTTTCCCCTCTCACTTCTAGATTGGTAAGTGAACACTTACCTCTCTCTCCAGATTGCCGTTCTGTCCAGGGTCTGGATAGCAGGTCTTATGCAGTTCGTTACTGCTCAGTAAAAAACAATGGGACCACAGATGCAGGAAGGTTTCCAGAGATTTATTTCAAACCACAGAGGCGATTTTGCATTGAGTCTTTACATGGGTAATGCTACACGTACATTTCAGTTAGAGGGAAGCACAGTGGGAGAGTGAGCAGAGTTTAAGAACATTCACAACAGTCAGCAGCATTTGAATGTAGAACTGGATACAGACATTTTAAAGTAGGAAACTCTTGCTCAATCCCACCTAATCACATTCAGGAAGTCAGTGTCAGACTGCGTGGTCTGGTGAGTGGACACTAGTGGCAGAGGGGATGCCAAAGCCAGAGGAAATCAGCTAGAACCACATTTGAGAAATCTGTTTCAACTTCCGGCTTACCACATTCTCAGCCTGACTCTTGGAGAATCTCTTCACTTCGAAAGAAGAAAAAACGATCTCCACTAAGTGATGCCCACTAAAGTCAGGTGGTGATGAGGTTACAGACTGACAGCTGTGTGGAATGGAGTTCATGTCCCTGGTTATGACAAAAGTGGCAGGCAGGCACGAAATGGGGTGAGCACCTTCCCCGTTGTCCAGTAAACAACAGCTTTCGTACTTTCCATATAAAGGTTTTTTTGTTTTTTTTTTTTGCAAAGTGACAGTAGACTGAAAGTCACTTAAAAAAGCAAGGCAAGAGGCGTAAAATACCATATGTAAGAGTACAATGGCTAGCAGCTACATTAAGTGTTTAGGTACATGCTTCCTACTGGCGTATGCTACTGAGATAAGGCGGCCGTTCATTAAATGGGGGAAAAATACAAGAACCAAGTGTCTATAAATGAAATACTTTTTCAAAATCTTTCCCTCTTGGTGTTACAGCTTACCCTCTCATGCTTCCTCAAGAACCAATAAAAACTATGAATCATAAATATCAAGGAGAGACTTCAGATCTAACCTTTGAACCAACCTGCTATTCCCTGACATCTTCCTGTCCAAAAAAGATACACTTTTTGACTCACAAAGGTGAACATTTTGAGGTGTCTATTTTTAATGAGATGATACCGTGACTAACTTCCACCTTCACTATCTTTTTCAAACCTACCTGGCTCTAGATGGAAAAATGCAGGAAGCGATTTACTTGCTGGATTGGAAGACAGCAGAGACAGTGAAAAAGACCTGTTTACCCAGGTCTGCTGTGTTCACCCAACAGTTCAGGCTGGCCCAAGATAGACAATATCCACAGAATCACAGGGTTGAGAGATTGGAAGACAACTGAAGAAAAATCATGGGAGTCAACCCTTATTCAGGCCTTAATCTTTTTTCCACATCTCTAAAGGGGTTGCCACCACTAGTCTCTTCAAACATTTCCCAGGATGGGAAACACAAAGTAGGAATTCATTCCAAACTTTGCAAAGATTTTGAGACACTGCCCTTGTGTATGAGACCTAAATAGACTTCATGGAAATGATAATGTTTAAAGGCAAAATTACAAACTAAAAAGCCCAGTGGTTGGTAAGTATACAGTTCTTGGTTCTAAAGTTGAACTAAAGTTTCAAAGTGAAGATGGTCACTCCTGAATTAAGTGATGGATGTGGACTGCTTAGGTACTGAGAGAAAAGGAAAGCAGTGTAAGAGCAAGACCTAGCGAGGAGCAAGGCCTGTGGTGGAACACTGACACCTGACCCAGCAGGTCTCCACGGTGGAGGCTGCCTGAGCCCTTTTTACTGTCACCGAGTTGAGGAAAACGTTCTCACCCACTTGGCAAGTGCCATTGCGAGGAGGAGTGCTAGGCTGTGCACAGTGTGCTGAAATGGTCCGTTACTTGAAGAACAATTTTAAGGCAGAGAAGGAAATGGAGGGCAGCGGCTGATCACCAGTGGTCTTGTGCTGTGTATTAGTTCGGTGCTGAAGTTGTCTAGCGCAGTCTCCTTGTGCCACATCACAAGGCTTTCTTTTCTCAGAGAGGAGCAGCGGAGCCTGACGTGCCTGTGTAATTACAGAATTAGCACGGACGTTCTTCCAAGGCCAAGCAGTGCATGTAATGATTTGTAGCCTCATCACCTATGGTGGGAGACTATTCATCCAGAAAGTACAGACATTGGTTCCCAGGGTCATTTTAAGATAACAATTTTAGGCATTTCTAGAGAACTTGATAACCTCTGGGAAGTCCAAGTCACTTGGACTTGGTAGTTCCTAAGCTCCAGGCTGACGCCAAATCTTAGAAGCTTTGTTTATGCTGCTTCTGCAGCCTGAAAAGTAATTTCCTTACTTGACACAATCCCAGCTCATCCTGACACTCAGCTCAGAAGGTCTTTCCCCTGTGACATGCCACCTGCTAGAGGGAAGGAGAACGTTGGGCAGTCACTGGGTGGGAGGACCCCATACACATCAATTGGTACAATTTACCAAATGTACTGACCGGATCCATCTTCTTATCTGTGTGGCTAATTCCAGACAGGCAGGGGTCCTGTCCCTCCAGGGCCTAGTATGGCGAGCTTTCAACAAACAGCTGGCTGAACTAGACTAAGCGTCTCAGGCACCATCTAGACCACTTTGTTCAAAATGAACTTAATCTCTTGTGTTTCCCAATCAAACTGCTAGGTATCTTTAGTTTCTATCAGGAAAAATTTAATTTGATATTATTTTAAAGGCAAGAAAAATAACTGTCTCTTTTACAAGATGCTTTCTATCACTTTAAAATGTCTATCTTAATGAATAAAATCACTTATATACAGTTGTACTGTATATACTATTGTATGAAGGGGGAAATTAAAGGAATCTCATTTAATGAATATGTCTAGTCACTGTGGTCTATAATTTAGAGCTATCCCTTTATTTCAAAGTCAGAATTCAGTCTTGAAAGATTAATGTTAAGCACAAATAAATATTTCAAAAAGATGAATCTCAAGATATAAAAAGGTGAGGTTTCCACACTAGGGGCCAAACACCAGAGGCCCAGACCTCACTCAGGCCAGTGCTCAGCCAGGGGAAGCTAGGATATCACCTAGGCCCCTGGGCTTCCACTTAAATTCTGCCATGGGGGTGTCCATGAGGGAGAGTGTGGGAAGGAGTTTATGCTGATGGAGACCTGTAATAACTGTCTCACTGCACAGTACCCACCCACTCACCACATTGGGCTGAGACCTAAAGTGTCAGCTGCGCTTCTGAGCAGAGGAGCCAGCCTGGTTCCTGAGAACTTTCTGTCTCCGGGCACTGGAAGTCATTCTTCCCACTCAAACCATTACCAGTTAATGTTCAAAACAACTCTTCCTTAACAATTTTTTTTTGAGATTCTGTTGTTTACACCTTAGCTGAATCTAACTGCTTGGTATGACTAAAGTGTTCTGTGCTTAGAACATTCTAGATCTCTGAAGATCTTTTCCAGTTCTGTGATTTCATGATTCTTTGAATAAGACAATCAAATGAGAAATATATCATGTGGGTTGACCTTATATATAAAAAAGACACATGATTCCAAGTACTTAATCTAAAACTGCATTTGCTACTGTGGAGACATACCCAGGTAGTTAAAGTTTCAGTAAACAACATTTCTTTGGAGAAACCAAGAGCATGTGATTGGTTTTATCCCACCAAACAAAGAACAGCTCTTTGTGTGACAGGTACAGTTTTGCCATTTTTCCCAGCACAGCTATGTTAGGCATATCTAGCTAGAGATTCTGTAGGTTGAAGCAACAAAAGAAGCAAAAATATACATAAAGTGCAAACCGAACAGGGTAATATATAAGAACTATGATAGTGAACCTAGGCAGGAGGAAAGCCAAGTGCTGGTGCCAGGCGCCTTCATTCCTAAAATGCTGAGCAGACACCCAATACCAGCACAAAGTTCCCTGTGAGTTACAAAAATGGAGACACTCAGTGTTAAATGAAGAATGCATCGCATTACAGACACACACGGCTTGCTAAGCAATCCTTACCAAATTCCAGCATTTGCACAGGTGAGAAGGAAAGGACAGAGCAATGAGTTCTTTGAGCTATCTGCGGTTTTGATTATGACCCATCACCAAAGAGGTGTCAAGTGGTTGCAACCCGAGTGGCTTTGGGGGCTAAGGGACAGCCATGCTGGGGGGACATGGTTAGAGTCAAGGGTAGGGTCAAAGGCAAGAGTGGCCACAGCATGTATGGACATGTGATCTAAGAGGCACAATCAGCTTTCCAAATGGGATTTGAATCTTGTCCTACCCCAGAATCGAAGTCAGGCTCGCTGGATGCCTGACCTACCACTTCCCTTACACTACTCTTCCCTTTCTGTATAGGCTAAGCTCCAAGGCTCAGGACTGGGAAACAGTGATTCATTTCTGTTGCTCACTTCCAACACATGGTTCTTGATTAAGCACAACTTAGAACATGGTGGTAGGTTCTAGTAATAAGCTACAAAACAGATACTTGAATATTTTAAATTAATTCCCTTCCTGAAGCTCTCTCATAGAGCAGACACACAACAGAGACTCAGATCAGTTATACAGTTTTGACTGATGGCAAGCAAGGGTCATGTGGGTGTGAAGTGACAGGCGGGTGCTATCTAGCGTGTGGTTACATGGGCTGTGTGGGCCAAGGGCTCAGGTGACGTCCTGTCATGTGGACACTGCACAGGACACATCTAGTGTGTGGGGGGGAAGGAGGGAGGAGTGGATGTCTCCCCAATCTTACAGCAGCGGAGTCATCTCTAGGAAGCCAAGAGTACACTGGTCCCTCTCAGGATGGAATCCAACTATGGCTGGTAGTATTCCTCCAGTTGGAAAGAAAACTAAAGGTCATAAAGGAATAAACTGCTTTCTAGGGCAAAAATAGGATTTCAAATACTACCACCAAGTCTTCAGATCAGAAGTGAACATGATACTGTGGAGACAGGGCTGAGATAGGCAAGGGCAAGCAATTGGCCTGTTTACCTGCACAGTTTAATTTAATTTGATGAGTCACAAGAGACCAGTGATCTCTTGTTGTTCCTAAAAGGTGAGGACCGAGTGGGGTGGTACATGGAGCATGTTGAGAAGAGGGCATATGCTCGCCACTCATTTTAATTTCATTTTTACAAGTGAAAGTAGGATTTCTAAAAAGGACTCCAATATTTCAAGTTGAGTCATTATCTATAAGAATACTTCACTTCATCAATTTGAACTGGATTTCCTTTAAATTAAGAGTTCTTCAGGTTCATTTTCTAAAGCCCTTTTTCATAGTCCCCAAAAAACACAGCATGGGCTGCAGGATTCAGAGTTTCCTGCTCCAGACCACATAGCTTTAGTATGAAAGTGCGCAAAGTAGTCTAATGACATGCATTAGATAAAATCTTTAAATAGTTAAGTTTTTAAAGGGAAACAAAAAAGAAATTAAAAAAAAAAAAAAACCTATGTTGAGGAGCAGAGCAGCACACAATACAGTCAGTTCAAGCTCAGAGGTAATGCCACTTGGAAAAGCACACCTTAAAGACACTCTTTCTGACAGATGGTGTGTTTGCTTTTTGTTTGTTTCTAATATTGAGGGAGAGCTGTGTTGATGAAAAGGAAACATGAAGGCTCAGAAAGCTCCAGCTAAACTAGGAATGATCCAGGCACTGAGGTTGCAGCTCCGAGTCATGCCACCTACCCTGTGGTGACAGTGGTGGCGAGCAGCTTTCTCACAGCATTTGTTCTCACATAGGAAAGAGTGGGGAAAACCAGAACAGACACACAAGGTCACCATTACTCAGTAACACAGATGGGTGAGACGTTATAAGCCGATCATTCTTCAGGTTATTCAAGAAGTCAGTTGGTAAATCCACATAAATGGTTTTCAAAATCCCTCAAGTGAAGAGGATTTCTAAGAAACAGAAACACTGAGAATAAACAGTGTAAAAAAACATACATCCTGGTGCACAGCAGCAGACGGTGAGGGCAGAGACAAAGAAAAAGATGCTGATCACATGCTTCCCTATGAAGAAAACATGGGAACTACTTTATAATGACCAAAACACCCTGAACAGATACTTGCTTCATTTCTCTGATACACAAAGCAATAACTAAAAAGAAGTGTTGACAAATATAAAAATTAAACACCTCACACAGAATGTTCAGTATACTCAAAACAATGTAGCACAGCCAGACTGTATAAACCATTTGTTAAAAAAATATCTTCTTTTATATTTTATGAACAAGTTGAAAGAGTCCCCATTTGGTGCTCATTGAGCATTCACCGCCCTATGTGTAGGTAATATGCAAACTCCAGGAGGATCTTCTCTCTTCTTGCCCATCTGCTCCTCAGCTCCAGTAATGATTTGGATTAGAATAGATTCTTGAGTAAATACTATCTGATACCTGGGAGTGTCATCAAGACACTACTGGGGTCATATCCCACAACTGTCAAAAGAAAATGAAGATTTATGATGAACCAAAATTGAAGTGTTGAGAATAAACAATCCTTATCACTAAATTCAAGGCAAAATTTTAACTTAGCCAATAAGTAAACAGTAAAATACAATAACTAAAAACATGATTTCTAAATCTGAAAGATAGTATTTTTTGATTAAAAGTCCAACTATAAATCTCAAAAACATAACAATGGTTGGAAATTTTAATCCAGCTAATGGAGAATCAAGACAGATTAGATTCATTTAAAGGAGAAGGTAATTAACATATTAGCCTGGAAAGGAGTGCCAGGGAAGTGCTGTGTCCTTGCCATATCTTATCTCATTTAATCTTCCAAACAGTCCCACAAGATGCCTCATTTTGAAGAATACAGTGGAAAGGTTCCAAGAGTTCACTTGAAGTTTGCTCATAGTTACTAAGGCCTGGTAGCTTTCAAAAGGGGTTATTTTAACCACCTCATCCTGCTGCTGATGCCAAGAACAGAACCAGAAGGGGTCCTGGAAATATAGCTCAGTGTGCTGCTGAGCATGTGCCTCCATGTTTCCCAGGGAATAATGGAGGCATGGCCCCTTCTGTCTTGAGTCTCTGCTATGGGACAGAATCCATGTGGTCACCATCGTCCTTGGAGAGTCCCCAGAGGAATGCTTCTGCGTTAATTGATCTCACAGGGAAAAGATCTTGTTTATTACCTGTTGGCTTATTCAAGTCTTACCATTCATTCAACTCAAATCTCACCTCCCACAAAGCTTTCTCTAAGCAGCACCATCTCCTTCTACTGAACTTTTAGAAGTAATTCTTTCCTGTATTTCTCTTTTGGCCACACTACATGTGACCTATTATTAACCATCTCTTTAAGAGCATGTTTCCCAGTACTAGCCCCTGCCTACAAGCTGGCCTGGTATTATGTGTTACTTTGTAGTGTACAGCCAATACATAGCATTGGGCCTTCTGTGTAGCACATTCTCGGAAATGCTCACTGCCAAGGATAACATTTTGAGTAGACTTCATATAATCTTGGTGTTCCTATATATTCACACAGGGCCAAAGATAGAAAGCTTCTAAAATAAGATGTTCTACAGCAAACTAAAAAGCTTCCACACAGCCAAGGAAACTATATACAAAATGAAAAGGCAACTTATAGAATGGGAGACCATATTTGCAAGTCATATATCTGATAAGGAATTAATATTCAAATACATAAAATACATAAAGAACTGATACAACTCAGTGACAAAAAACAAAAACAAGGATAAAAACAAATAGTTTGATTAAAAACTGGACAAAAGATCTGAATAGATATTTTTCTAAAGAAGACATACAGATGACCAACAGGTATACACAAAGGTTCTCAACCTACCTAACCATCAGGGAAATGCAAATCAAAATCAAAATGTGCTACTTCATACCTTTTAGAATGACTATTATCACAAAGATGGAAAATAAGTGCTGGTGAAGGTGTGGAGAAGAGGGAATCCTTGGATACTGTTGGTGAGAAAGTCAATTGGTACTGTCACTGTGGAACGTAGAGGGAAGGTTTTCCAGAAAGTTAAAAGTAAAACTACTGAACTAGAACTACATGATCCAGCAATTCCACTTCTGGCTATTTATTTGATGGAAATGAAAACACTGAGTTGAAATTGCACACTATGTTAATTGCAGGATTATTTACAATAGTGAAGTGCCCACGGATGGATGAATGGCTAAAGAAAATGTGGTGTATATGAATATTGGAACATGATGCATTCAGCCATAAAAAAGAAAATCTTGTCATCTGTGACAACAGCAATGTCTTTGAGGACATGCTAAGTGAAATGAGTCAGACAGAGAAAGGCCAATACTGTATGATCTCACTTATCTGTGGTTATCTGAAAAAAAACAAACAAATAAACAAACAAAAAAAAAACCATCCAAGTTCATCGATACAGAGAATAGATTGGTGGTTGTGGAACAGGTGAAATGGGTAAAGGGAGTCAAAATGGACAGCAGGGTGAGGGTATTAATGATACTGTATGGCATATTTAGAAGTTGCTAAGAGAGTAGATCTTAAAAGTCATCATCACAAGAAGTGATGGGTCTTAACTAGGCTTACTGCAGTGATTGTTTCACAATATATAAATACCAAATCATTGTTACACACCTGAAATGAATGCTATGCCAACTATAACTCAATAAAAAAATGTTTATTATTGAGAAACCTATTTGTGCCCTCCTACCTTAATAACTTTGTCAGTTCCAGCAGTCAGTAACCATCCTCTGGTTGCATCAAAATGCACGTGAACGATATTATGCTTGCTGTCATGGAAGGTGGCCGTGGGCGCACGTCTGCAAGGAGCAAATGGAGGTTCTGAGTGTAACAGGCAGTGGCGTGAATGAAGGAGATGGAGAATGACATTTAACTCTAGTGTTTCGCCAAATGGATAAAACTATTTCACTATTAAAATGACTCCTCAGCCCTACCTTTATTTCCTGGTTTCCTACTATTAAAACAAACAGAAATAAGCCAGGCACGGTGGCTCATGCCTGTAAGCTTCAGCCTATGAAGCGACAGGGGCTAGGGATCACGGTTCGAGTCCCGCCTGGGGCCCATAGCAAGACCTAGTTCCAAAACATAGCTGGGCGTGGTGGCGCACACCTGTAATCCCAGCTACCTGGGAAGCTGAGGCTAGGGATTGCTTGAGTCTGTGGTACCCCGGGCAATGAGAGCCTGCGGTTCCACAGGCAAAAATAGCGAGACCTAGTTTAAAAAATAAATAAATAAAATTAAATAAATAAATAAATAAATAAATAAATAAATAAAACAGAAATGACAAAAAAGGGCAAGGATTCTTCTTTCTCTAAAATGGGAAAGAGATGATGTAATCTACAAGAATTCTTCTGGAGAGTTTTTTACTCAGATAGTCTGTTTTTTGACAATATATATTTTTTAAACTGTAGACTGTTCCTAAGTTTGATTTCAGAAAGAACTGCTAACAATAACCTTTGCCATTTAATTTTAAAAAAAAAGAAAGAAAAATGCATACTTGTTAAAAATGCCCAAGATTTTACTATTGTCTACCAGAAGGATATAGAGGCTTCTCCCCTTTTCTGTGGTTTAGCTGCAGACTTAGTTTTGTGTAGTATTCTAATGGTTTAACAAATTAATATATAATTAAACACTGTCAAAGTTTGCTACTTGCTTTGTGCTTTTTAATCTCTGCACAATTTTAGTAAGGAGTGTAGGTGCTACGGAGGCAACACCAGTGCTTTCACGGGGAAGAGGCAGGCAGCAGCTGTGGGCAAGGCCCAGCTCTTCCCAAGTCATCCTCCACAGGTTCCCACTCCTCCTCTGTAGCAGGCTCCCTGAAGATGGTTGCTTTCTTTTCTATAGCTCACTCGGTAGAGCAGATTTTCGGCATGCTAAAGAGCACTTGAATTAGAGATTTAGGCTTAATCTGAAGTTGCTTAGAATTTCTGGGTCTGTATCTTTTTAAAACAGGATATCCCTAAAGCCTCTTGCAGCTTCTAGTTTCATAAGAACTCACTACTTCCATCACATGAGTGGGAAACAGCCAATAAACATAAAAGCTTCCTTACACAAGGCACAAGGGCATTTAATTTACATTTCACATGGAGAAAGAATTTAAAAACACAAGTTACTGTTATTAATACTGTAAGAGTAAGACAATGCTTTTATTAATTTGACAAGCGTTTCCTTTAAATGCTGACCTCCTCTGGTATTTAAACATTTAAAATGTTTATATTTACATATTGCTTGTAGGCTATCCATCTCTGACTTTAAATGATCTACTATATATGAGGTGCTGAGGATAGGTGGGGGTAGGAGCATTCAGCTGACAAGTTTCCTATGAGCCTCTGCTGTAATTTACTGAGAGGAAACCTTGTTCCAAAGTATTCTGTTTACATTTGGGGAAGCTTGCAATTATCTGCCCTGCACACACCCTGGGACAGTAACCAAGATCCTAGTTACTGGGTAAGACTGACAAGCAAGATGGAGTAGCTAGGCAATTGATGGTGTTTGCCTCTAGGTAGCGTGGCTTAGCTTTTCCTGGAAAAGTAAAACCTTCTGGAGCCTGTGGGTTCACTCAGTTTCTGTAAAGATACCAGCTTGGGCCAGAATGTGAACCTTGGGTTCCAATACTCTAGCAAGCTCTCAATGCAATAAGCAGACAGGGGTTTTGCAGAACATCTATTTTCAATGCCTGTACCATTGGGACCTGGCACAGAGACGAAGGCTTTGCACACACCCTCTCTTCTCCTATCACACAAGATGACATGGGCTTCCTGATGGGAAGGAAGGCTTTGTTCACATGCCATGGTCTGTATTCTAAACCCGTGGGACCTTGGGCACTGTTGGCTGGGCGGCAGGGCTGGGTGGCAGGGCTGGGTGCAGCTCTCAGATTACCCTCTCTCCTCAACCCTCTACAGATGGTCAAACTTACTCTTCATCTGTGATGGCCTCGTGGCAGCTGTCGCAGACTCGCACTTCAAACTCGAAACCCATCAGAGGGATGGAGGAGCGCTTGGAGCTGCACTTGCCACAGACTGCCTTCCCACACTTGCGGCAGTGGTGCTGAGGGAGAGAAAGCAGACACTGTAGCTGCCACACTGTGCACCACACCTGCCTTCCCACCTGCCCCTGCAGGCAGGCTGAGGTGTGAGCAACAGCATTCAGGTGAGGATGCTAAACAAGAGCACCACAAAGAACTGTAGGAACACGTCAGGTAAGCTCTCTACCTGTTTATGCAAACTGAGGACTGTTGAGAAACATCTGATCGTACCACTTCCTTCCACCCACTCTCAAGCCTCTCTAAGCCCCTCCACGGGACATCCAGAGGAAGAACCCAGTATTTGGGCTATCTTAAAGCTAGGTGTACTGAGAAAGTGCCAGCTCCGTAGTTTATGCTGCTGGATGGAGGAAACCTGACTCAACCCACTGTCTACACTTTGGCCATACTTGAGCTAGGCGACAGATTTGACTTCCTAGGGACAATCAAAAACCAATCAGGGAATCATGTTGAAAATGCTGATTTGAAAGTAGATTTAATAACTAAAACTAAGATGGAAAGAGGTAAAGTGAGAGTATTAAAGAGGGAATGAATTAACAAGTACTCCCAGGGTAACTTCCACAACTAGAACTCCTGTACAGAGGTGCTGTTACCTTCTAAGATCACATGGAAAGTTATTTCCACATATACATTTTGATGGATTTCACTCACCTGTCTCAGGCCAATTTTCTTACTGTCCCACATTTGCTTGAAGTTCCAGAAAAAAGGCTGATCACACTTTTGGCAGGAATCACTGTCCAACCATTCAGGGGTCTTGTCAAATAAAGCACACAATAGGCCACTATGAGAAGCAGCAAGGACAATGGAACCACTGACATCGATAAAACTTACAGACTCAGAATGTGTTTATTAAGTAACAGAGGTGTGGTTTAGCAACCATTTAAAAAATATTTATGGCCTTATGGCTGGATGCCAGGCTCGCATCCTCCCCACAGACAGCACACCAGCATCTAGAGTGGCTGACCTTGAAAAAAAACCCAGATGGCTGGAGAACCCGCATTTTCACAAGAAAAAGAGAGAGGAAAACTTGAAATACAGTCTTGCCTGGAACACTACTGAGCATTCTGGCCTGAGAGAGGGAGGACCAGTCACAGTATAGGGTTTCTTTCTGGGGGCTACAGGGCTCCCTCTCATGTGGGGGAGTAGAAGTACTTGGAACCACATTTGAGAGGGGAACTCGCACAGCCAGGGGTGGGAAACGGAGAGTCTTTCTTGGGGGAACAACAGAATGCTGGGGAGCAGAGATTTAGAGCCACATAGATGCAGCACACAGAGATTTAATGGAGGTGAACCTTGAACTCCAGTCAGAGGAATAAAAAGGACGGATCGTTTTCCCGTGAAAACAGGTGCAACATGGGCTCTTTTCTGGCTGAGTGGAGCCAGCAAGGGCGAAGGCCACACCAGTAGAAATCAACCCGGGAGCCAGGGCTGGCGGCAAAGCGTCCTGACCCTGTCACCAGATGGTCACGGTGTCTGTGGCTGTTGGACAGCCCCAACAATGGGGTGCTGATCCACAGCAGTGACCGGCAGTTCGAGCCTACGAGCCCCTGCTGCAGACAGCTGTGTTTGAGACTTTGGGGAAGAGCCTGTTGGTGGAAACTTTGAGGAACAGAAGGCTGCCCACCTGTGGCTCCCTCCAGAGGGCTCTCAAGAGAGGTTCCTCTTTACGGTTGACTTCAATGAAGTGAAACACCTGCCCAACCAGTGCCTGGAGCCTTGGAAGTATTACTTTCACCTGCAGGGCTTGCTGCCTTTAATCCAGCTTAAAGCCCCCACGCCCACATTTGCAGTTTGCACCCTGGGGGAAAGTGCTCTTTGTGGAAGCTACTGGAGCAGCCCCCTTGTGCTCTTGCCCAGGTGGCTGCACTTCCAGGGCCCCAACCCTGACACAGGAATGAGAGGTCTGCAAGTGAGGTTGTTTCCTATCACTGGAATGCACAGTCCTTGAGAAATATCTACCTCTCACCCACCTGTCACCACTACTGAGCCGTGGAACCCTGCAGCTCCCAGAATGCTCTGCTTCTGTCCAGGCCTCTAAGAAAAATTGGGTTTGCAGAGCCTGCAGTGATGGGAGTTTGGCTGTGGCTGAGGGGGTGAATGTTCATCTGAGGCTGTGGTGTACGCTCTGATAAAGAGGGGAGTTGCAGACTTCCTCCCCAGCTCAGGGGCCCACAGCCTCTAGGAAGGTCTGAGCTCTTGGTATTCTTAAGTCCATACTGTTTCCCACTGCTCCAACTCATTCCCTGTGCTGGCTCCAGACCCCTAGGGCACCCACACAGGTGCAGATGTTTCAGCCTATAGAGCAACAGACAGTCCAATATCTCTGGCAAATAGTCTAGGACTAAATCCTACAATTCAGAATCTTAATACAAGGCCAACACATCAAGATAAGGAAAGAAAACTATTTAACTTAACCCAAAAAATGAACACACTATGAAACAAAATGAAAAAAACAGAGAAATGCCCCAAAAACCAGGGCAAAAAAAAATCTTAATGGGAGCACATGAGATAATCTATGTGAACAAGAGTGCAGAGTAACAGTCCTAAGGATGCGCACTGAAATTCAAACAACTGAGATCCATGTATACTAACAGTATAAACACACATTTAACTCCCAGTCTTAGTCTCTCCTCCTCGCTGATGCAGCCATTCTTCTCTGACTTCTCCCGCAGTCCTGTGCTAATAGAAGTACAGACTCTCCTGTTTACTTGGTCTCTACTCTTGATGTTTCTTGTTCTGGTCAGAGAGGGTCTAGCCCTTCAAGCTCACAGCACTGTCCTTCCACAAGCTTTCATTGAGAACACTCGTCAACAGTGACAATGTCCCTTCCAAAATATCCAGTATTAATACTTATAGTATTCATGTTTTTGAAGTTTTCTCTCACATATCTTTTCTTCCAGAAAGTCTGTCAACCTTCACGGCCAGGATTGCATCCTTAACTGTGTCAGACCTCTGGAGGGAAGCATTGGACAGCACTTGCCAAAACCAGAAAGCAGCTCCACAGACACATCTCAGAGGTTTATGTTGATAAAACATTACATTATGAATGCTCATCTGGAGCTCAAAATCACTCAAGATTCCAGTCAGCTGGTACTGAGTGTCCATGGGCATAATTTGTGTATCAAGGTATAAATGGCTCCTTTAAGGAAGGACTGCCCAACCAATCCCCTGGTACTTTCTCTGGCCCCCACTATAGTCTAGATTTAAATTCTCTATATAAATCTATATTCTATATTCCCCTATATTCTCCTTTGGCTATATCCTCTATATTCTTTGGGCTTCTGTCCATGAAGGATGGAGGCTGTGTACTGAGGGAAAAGGGTCACTGGTCCCTTCCTCCCTTGGTTTAGCAGGTTAGGCCTAGGAAGAGGTCAGGACAGGGCAGGTATGGCTGGCCTGCACCCAGAACAGTCCACAGTGCAGAACTGCCACTTGCATGGGCAGTGGGGGCATGGCCAGCACATTGTACCAGTTCCCCTGCCTTTATACTAATGGGGCCCAATGACACATTCAAAGCAACATTCTACAGTTCCCCACTTCCTAACAGTAAAGATCATTTTAATTAGTTACTAATAGAACTCCCATGGATTTATGGTTTGAGCAAATCAAGCTTTAATATTCTTAAGCATGTAATTAGTGGCATTTGAAAGGCATTACATTGTGGGTAATAGCAACTACTCTCTTGAAATGAGATTGGAGCAAGGGCATGGAAACAAGTTGGGAAATTGCTTTTGTCTTTTTAAAGTGTTGCTTTTACAATTCTTGCATCCTGCAAGGAAATAAATGAGATGAATATATACCGTTGAAGAGAAAGTTTACCCAGAATAATTCTAGGGAAATGAGAAAATGGTTAACTTCAAAGTACTTGTCAAGAGGAGATTCAGTAAACATATGAGCTGTTAAGATTCTCAAAGATGAAAAAAAGTTCATAAATAAGAATGTTATCATAAAGCCAAATATATGCTTAAAAATGACAATATATCTGAAGAACTGTTTAGAACATGACTTATAAAGACAAAAGTAATTATTTCTAATATTTCTACTAATATAAAAGATTCTTACTTTTATCAAATACTCCTGACACACAAGCTACCATTTCCCTCAGTGATATAAAGCGCACATGAGCTTTGTTTTCAAAGGGCACTTTATTGAAAAGAGCCAAGTGCCTGAAAAATAGATGGTTCTTTTCTCACTTAAACATTTGTCATGAATGATACAGCACTTTTAAAATCTTAGTCAACACAATCAAAGAATGGGCAGAAGAACTAAAAAGGCATTTCTTCAAAGAAATGCAAATGGCCAAAAGACGCATTAAAAAAATGTTCAGCATCACTAAGTGTCAAGGAAATGCAAATCAAAACCACAATGAGATACTACCTCACTCCAGTGAGAATGGCCCACATTAAAAGACTGGTAATAACAAATGCTGGAGAGGATGTGGAGGAAAAAAACCCTCTTACACTGCTGGTGGGAATATAGAATAGTCCAGTCACTAAGGAAAGCTGTGTGGAGGACCCTCAAACTACTAAAGATGGATCTACCATATGATACAGCAATTTCACTCCTGGGAACCTACCAAAAGGACACAAAACCACTAATTCAAAAGGAAACCTGCACTCCTATGCTTACTAAAGCACTATTTACAATGGCCAAGATCTGGAAATAACCCAAATGACCCAAAACAAATGAATGAATCAAAAAGTTGTGATATATTTACACAACGGAACAGCAATCAAAAAGAGATAAGCTCATGTCATTTGCAGAAAAATAGGTGAAGCTAGAAGGGATTGTGTTAGTTGAAATTAGTGAAAAGAAAAAAGATAAAAACTGGATCATCTTACTTATATTTGGAATATAAAGAAACCAAACAAAAGGTCAAGAAACACTCAGAACTAACAAGTTCACCATAAAACTGAAACATAGAGCAAGAGCAAGGAAGGGGGAGGGAAGGGTGGAAAGACAGCAGAGAAAGGAACACAAGGTAATGTGATGACAGATCAGGGTGATATGGTGGTGTGAGAACTAACATGGGGACTATAGCAATTGAAAAAATAATAAAGTAAATAAGGAACTAAAAAAATAAAAGTCTTACATCTCACTTGAAATTCTTCTGAAATTGTCATTACATGAACATTATACAATGATTTGTGAGGGATTAAAAAAAAGAGAAGCTTCTATTACATTGGAAAGAAATTCCTTTTCTCTGACATACCTTATTTCATAGTTTAATCATTAAAGAAATAAGAAATGAACAGGAGAGAAGGCTCTGCAGAGCCCTGGCCAGCGGCTCTGAGAGAGTAGCACCCAGGCTGCTGTGTCACCTACCTCCTGCCTCTCCACATCCATGTTCCAGACAACGATTCCGCCATCACCACCACAGGAGATGAGCTGCCGCGTGTGTTGTGCATAAGAGAGAGCCTGGACTTTGTCACTGTGGAAGAAACCAAGGGTTGTGACAGCTCAGAACAGTAAACGAAAGCACCTCACAGGAAACCCCACAAAGACAATGAATGCACACTTTTACTCCAACCCTTAGCACAGATCTTCGAAGGAGGATGGAGTTGTTGGCATGCTACCAATCAGAAGAGTATTCAGATTTAAAAAAATCAAAATGCTCATTGAGGTTTCAGGAAGAGGTAGTCTTCACCTGTTACCAACACTTAAGAGAGAAAACTGGTTGCTGAACTGGTTGTAACATCTTACTGGTTCCTTCTTTAACTAAGTACAATCTTTTGTCATGTGTTCAAGTTACATTTGTTCAAGAATCATGATTTTACCTTTTAAAAAGTATACTTTAAAGTTGTGGAGGTCAGCCTTGAAAATTCTTACTTGACTTACCTGACAGATAAGCTGTGTTCTGAGGTGGGAAACATGGCTCGCTAAGCCTATATATGTCATTTCTCAGCTCCCAGGGCAAATCCAAAACAGCAAGAGACCTGAGATCTACTAACACTATTTCTCTAATTTGCATTCTCTCTCTACTCATTCTGTGTTTTCTTTTACTTTCTGGTCCATACATGGCTGACAATTTATTCCATTTCAGTGGCAGCCATGATGGAGAATTCAATTTTACGGTCAACTATGGAAGATTAGTGAAAGATTACTGAGATCTATTCTCCTTTGGGTAAGCGAGAAGAGGAAATCTGGTTTCCCAGTTGTTTTTGTTTGAATTTTTTTCTACTTTTTGAGTTTAAGTCAATTAAAAATTCTGTGCCCATAGGAAGGAGAACAGCAATTTGAAACCTATACTAGGATTTTTTTGTGTGGGTGGGGGGGTCAGGGGGGATGGTAGTGGGGTGGTGTCCTTTTGACCTGTTATTGAAATTGTAGAATACAAACTATTAAGCACTGTATATTTGTATCCATAATTCAGAGAGAACTTTACTGCTTGTGCACTGAGTGTTTTCAATTTCTGGGGTTATCAATAAATTATATTATAGTACCTTTTAAAATACAAGAAATTGTTTGGCTTATAAATGAGTTGAAATAAGCTGAATATTCTTAACTTCACAGAAAATTAGGAAATATTAAATTTTCTAATTCAAAAATATCTCAGAAGAGTATAAATTTGTTTAGAAATGAGAGGGAAGAATAAAGGACAATCTTGAAAAATGAATTTTATTTGCTTTGTCTAAAAAAATAAACTATAAATCCTGGTATGGTACCTTTTTTCTTCCTTTGTTTACTGATTAGTGTCTCTTAGGACAATGTGAAAGGGTATTCCTTACCTTCTGTGGAATTTGCTTAACTAAAAGAGATTTGGTGTCTCCCCAGGATTATTTCCAGAGATTAATTTTGACTTAATTAAAGTTTCTAAAACTCTTTTAGCAATTCTTTTGGTTTTATCTTCCCAGTATGAACCTTGTAGTGAAAAAATTAAAATTTTATAATATTACAGGTAAAATGGTATTAACATAACTTATTTCTGAAATTGTTTTATGGGAAGACCATGGAGATTTGCCCTCATTTTCTAAAATGTTTTTATATTCTCAGGTGAAATACTAATCAAAATCTATAGAAAACAATGATGCTGGGAATCCCAATAGAGAATTTTACTCTTTTCTGTTTTTATTTTATTGTACTTGTAACAGTAGAAATTAAAGTCTATAACGTTAACAGCTTTCATTCTGATACTTGACTGAAGGCTCTGTTATAAAAGCCACAAAAGCGCTCTAGCTATAAAAGCTAGAAAGGATAATATCAGAGTTTCATGGAAAATATCTGAACTGCATGTACCAGGTATTTTAAAATGTTGCTATTTCAAAGACCAAATTCTTGGGTAAAGGGTACTGAATTGGCATTCCCTGGACACTTTAAAACGTGCTATGGACCAAGTCAGGACTTTTTTGGATATCTGAACTCTTTTTAGTCCAGATATCTCTTTTTAGACCAGGAACCAGTAAAACAAAAATAAACTATGCAGAACTGAATGAGCAAGAGGGAAATTTTACTGCAATTACTTATCTGCTATGTTGTTATTATTTTAATGCTGTTTACTTAGATATGAGAATGCTTTTTTCCTTATTTTTTAAAGCTATTTCTAACCTACAAATTTAAACTCTACTTTTATAAATTAAATTGAAACATTTACAAGTAAGATCCAATACCTACTGAGCCCTCAGAATTCAACTGTTAGTCCCCTTAACATTCATAATATATTTGCAGAGGTTCAATCAGAAACTATCTACAGGATAAATTAAGCAAATCATTAAACAAGCAAGGCCTTACCTGGAGTGTCAATTTGAGACTGATGATGCTAACTCAATCAGACATGACCAGTGTCTCTAAGTATTCAAGGAGACGGTGGCTGCCAAGAACTACTGGTAAAACTGACCTAATACCAGGTTTGCAGGGTCCTGGCCTATTAGGTGGCACAGAAACTAGCAATATGGGAACCTAGAGAAACTCAATCAAGCTTATAAGTAGGTCAAATATGGTGGAGTTTCTTGGGCTTTGTTTACTAGCCTTGAGATAGCAAATAAAAAAGACTTTGAAAAATCTAACACAAGGTTCTTTATAAAAACATCCAGACTGAGGTTAATTTTATGAGCTCAATAGTTGTTTACTTGTGGGTGCCTCTCTATTTGCAAAACAAATCCAAGAAGTCCCCTTTTCTGTGACCAAGAACAGTCTTTGAGATTACTAAGATTATAGCAGATAAAAGGAGAAGTGCCAGGTGGACTGTGAAGATTTTGAAATAGACAAAAAGAAAGGAATGGGATCTTTTTTTAAAAATTTATTTATTTATTTATTTTTTTAATTCATTTTATTGATTTGTCACAATTGTGCACTAATTGATCCCTCCTCCTCCCTTCATATCCCCCCTCTGTATCCCCCTTCCTCCTCCCTCCATATCCCCCTTCTGTATCCCCCTTCAGTCACTCCTCCCATTTTTCTGCAAATTGTTGTTTGGTTAAGTTGATGTTTAGTTGTTGGTTGTTTGG
>PVHY01003820.1:0-45994 GCA_004024945.1 Uropsilus gracilis
GTAGCCATATGCAACAACTGAAGGCAGAGGAAGTCAGAAAAGAAGAGCTGAAAATGTTGGAGGATGACAGGTATCAGAAAATAGAATCACCAAACCACCAGGAGATTCTC
This sequence comes from Uropsilus gracilis, assembly GCA_004024945.1. Taxonomy (NCBI): domain Eukaryota; kingdom Metazoa; phylum Chordata; class Mammalia; order Eulipotyphla; family Talpidae; genus Uropsilus; species Uropsilus gracilis. The sequence goes on from PVHY01003820.1 coordinate 111, forward strand.
CGCGGCATCCTGGAGGCAGAGGGGCAGAGCTATGCCCTGAAGGTACCTTTCCTGGGAGCATGGCACTTAGAACAGCCCATCTCCTGTCCTCTTCTGCAGCTGTCCCACTGCAGACTGTCCCTAAAGCTCCATATCACCTGAGGGACTTGAGCCAGTGGACACAGAGGGAAATCAGGCTAGAATTCCTCTACTTCACCAAGTGGAACAACCAACTCTCGCCAATAAAAACGGGCATTGCTGTCAAAAGCTGAAATCCCAGATCTCTTTACCATGACGGAGCAGTGGGCCCCTCTCTCAGCTGCCTATACCAAAACAATTTGGGGGGTGGGGGCCACGGTTAATGGAACTGGGGCTTGGGGTCAGGTAAAGAAACTCTTCTTTTCAAAACAGACTTGGACATTAGAACTGATTTTGAGGGTGGGAAAGGGGTGGGTGAGGATTGAAAAGTAAGGGTGGGAAATAGAGATGGGGAATGGTAGGCTCTGATAATAAAGTTTGGTTTTCAACATCCATTCAATAAAAAAACAAGCGTGTTTAAAAAATTTCATCTGTACTCTCCTATGTCTGTGTGTCTCACTTGTCAAGACAGACATGATAGTGAAACAGAGTGCTCACAGACACCAAAAAACACTGACAATGGGGGCTAGCACAGGGGCACCCCAAAACAACACTCAATGCCAGCACAAGTACAGAAAGACTATATCTATAATCAAGGGACAATGCCCATACAGGTCACTGGCTGTTGATTTCTCCATCCACGCACATAGTTGCAGGAGACCTAAACCACTAGGAGGTTCACAAGTAAAATGAAGATCAAGGTAGTCAAGGGGGCAGCCATCTCAGTCAGTTGGTGTCCACAGCTCAATTGGGGTACCAATCACCTGTCGCCAGGATAGCCGTGGATGACAGTGGTGTCAGAGATTGATCCCAAGAGAGCACCTCCAGCAGACAGAGATACCAGTCACAGGGCTTTTAGTGCTCCCATGAGGCACAAGTGAGATGAACCCCTGTTCCAATCTCTGCAAAGGTATCAGCTTGTTTTCCCAGAGGTCAGCATTAGACCGACTGTTGGATGTGCTGCTCTCTCATCATTCTCCAAAGGCTAGAGATGCAGGCATTCTCTTCTCATGTCTGCAACGGTTCTTACTAGCAGTCTCTTTCCAAGGCATCCTACTCTGGGTTCTCAAGTTCTCCCTGAGGTTCCGTCTCTGAATCCCACATATCTAGCTCTTCCTCCCCAGCATTCTCCCCTGCCAGTTTCAAGTCCAAGTTGCAGGTCCAGTTCTCTTCAAGTTCAATTCTAAGTTCCAGTACCAAGTTCCAAGCTTCATGTGCAGGCCCTGGCTTAACTCCAGCTCAGGCTATCCACCCTAGAGTCTGGACCGGTTAAAAGTTGGGAGCACGCCCTCCAGTGTGCATAGATCAAGTCAAGACTACTTCAAGTGTTACCAGCTCTTGCCCAATAATGTCACAACATATTCTCCCCACAACCACAGGGCCTTAACAGAAATCATAAAGCTATCCCTAGATAGCCTCTGCAGAATCCCTAAGGGAATCCACCTACTGTTCGAACAAGAGGGTATAGTAAACATCCAAACAAAGGCACCCACCAGAATGCCACCATGGCTGGTGTCCAGTTCCCATGATTGGCTGAGAAAAAACTACCCATGCACATGTTTGAATCCCCAGAATTGAGCCCAAATGCTCTGATAGCCCCTTGACATCCAGGACAGTATGTTTGTGAGAATGGGCTATGCCTTCGTACCACACTTATACACAGGAACAAACAAGAGAGTTTCCTTTATGAGAACTCTACTCACTTCACAGCACATCACCATGAACCAGACTGGGCAAAGGCCCTGGCTAGTTTCCTTTCACCCTCAGATCTCTGGTCTGCACGTCCATCTACCCCTCATTCAGACAAACTCTGTAATAAGATAGATGTGAAACAAGCACACACCTTCCTCAAAATATGGAGGGCTGCTCCCAGTGCCTAGGCAGCTGGGAGTCCAAGTAATATCCATGCTAAGTCCATCTCTTCTCACTATGCTCAGCAGCATAGGTTTCAGACACACACACGTTGCTTGGCGCCTCCATAACAAGCAGGTGGAGATCAAAGAGAACCCAGGAGGAGCCAGCCTGGACTCCATTAAGAACACCAAGAGCTAACAGAAGTTCTTATAAGATGACAATGAAACTGGGAGCCCTTCCCCAGCCCCAGAGTTGTGGCAGTTCCCCCATTGGGCAGTAGCAGTTAGCCCCTCCCCCCTTATAGGAGCTCCTCCCCATTGGCTGGTGGCAGTTAGCCCCACCCCCTTAAAGGTGCTCCTCCCCCATTGGCTGGTGGCATTTAACCCCTCCCCCCTTAGCTGTGGCAGTTAAAACTGCCAGAAGTAGCAGTTGAAGGAGGGAGTTGGGCCAGAAGCAGCGGAGATAGAAAGGGAAGGAGCAGAGACTAGTAAAACACAGAGACCTTTTGGGGAGGAGAGAAAACTTTTGGGGAAAGGAGAAAGAACTTCTGGGAGAGGAGACGCAAGAATGGCAGGCGGGTAAAGAGTTGCCCAAGTGACCAGACTGGGCAAAAGCCCCCTGGAAGAGTGACGAGGAGCCATGGGATCTGGCAGAAGTGTGGCCAGTGTGGAAAGCATGGCATTGCAGCAAGGTGATATGGAGAGCTGGTACCTAGAGATGGCCAGCAATTTGGAAAGCTGATTTCTGCATCAGCAACTGTGGAAGAGGTTTGAAAAGCCTTGGATAATTGGAGCAGCGTGGAACACTGGAGAGAAAAAGAATAAAAAAGAGGATGCCGGCGAAAGGACTGGACTTTGCAAAAGTGCCTACCCCTAGATATGAAATGTATATATATAAACTATTTGATTATAAAAAAATTAAAAAAAAAAGTGCCTACCCCTGAGGTTTGGAGGGCAAAGGGGCCTCATTGGACTTTGTTTAGGACTATTGGGCTAAAGCGTGACTGGAATAAGATAACTGGCCATTTGTGGCTTTCAGAAGAAAGTTTTCATTTCTTGGTTAACTTTCCTTGTTAATAAAATCCCTTGTTAAACTGCAATTTGAGTGGCAACTGCTATGCGCAGGTGACAAGGACCTGGGGCTTGTCAGTTGGAGGGGCTTTTGTTTCATAAACATATATCTATGTCTATATCGGTTATACAGATACAATTTTATCTAGGCGTCTAGCATAGTGTGGTGGAGGTTTCTGGATGGCCGCATCATAGACTTTGTTAATCTTTTCATTTGTACTTGATTTTAATCTTTTATAATTTTAATTAATTCTTGATTGTTGAGTTGAAATCGCGTTTCAAAAGGAGGAGGGGCAGGGGGCAAAAGGCCCTCCAACCGACATGCCCCCCAGGATCAATTTACCTAAATGTAGCAGTTGCCACTCAAATTGCTGTTTAACAAGGGATTTTATTAACAAGGGAGTTCAACCGGGAAAACAAAGTCCTTAAAGCCACAAGAGGCAGTTATCTTACCCCAGTCACCATTCTCAGCCCCAAAAATCCCAAAGACATAGTCCAATGATGGTTCCTTTGTCTCTCCGAACCTCAGAGATAGGCACTTTTGCAAAGTCCAGTCCTTACACTGGCATCTTCTCTTTTTTTCTTTTCTCTCCAGTGTTCCATGCTGCTCAACTTTTTTCAACTTCTTCCATGATTGCTGATGCAGAAATCAGCTTTCCAAATCGCTGGCCATCTCTAGGTAGCAGCTTTCCATATCACCTTGCTACAACGCCATACTCTCCACACTGACCACACTTCTGCCAGATACCATGGCTCCTTGACACCTCCAGCTCACTCTTTGAGGGGGCTTTTGCCTAGCCTGGTCACTCGGAGTACTCTTTGCCCACCTGCCATTCATATTCTCTCTCTCTCTCTTTCTCTCTCCAAAAGTTCTCTTTCCTCCCCAAAAGGTCTCTGTCTGTCCCTCGTCTCTGCTCCTTGCCTTTTCCCTCCTGCTTCTGGTCCAACTTTCTCTCCCAACTCCTACTTCTGGCAATTTAACTGCCACACCAAAGGGGAGGAGGGACTAACTGCCACCAGCCAATGGGGAGGAGCTCCTTTAAGGGGGGGGGGGATTCACAGAGACTCATGGTAGCTTGCTGACAGCCACCTCCATGGCAGTGACAGAAATCTATAGCCATATGCAACAACTGAAGACAGAGAAGGTCAGAAAAGAAGAGCTGAAGATGTTGGAGGATGACAGGTATCAGAAAGTGAGTATTAACAAATCAACAGGAGCTTCTCCACATCTTCCCGGAAGCAAAAGGGCAGAGCCTCACCCTGAAGCTATCTTCCCTGGGAGCAGACCTGGCACATAGAGCAGCCCTGTTCCCTGTCCTACACTCTGGCAATCAAACTGCAGACTGTCCCCAAAACTCCATCTCCACCTGAGGGACTTAAGCAGTGGATAACAGGAGGAAACTCACGTTGGAATTCCTCCACTTCACCACCTGAAACTGACAATCAACTCTGTCCAACAATAGACCATGGGTGTTCCTGGCATATGCCAAGGAATAAGAGACTCTCTTCACAATGAAAGCACATTGGGTCCATTTCATCAGCTGCCTATACCAAAACACCATGGGGGAAGTGGACCAGGAGTAAGAGATTGGGGGTGGGAAGCATGTAAAGAGACTCCTCTTTTCAAAATAGCCTTGGACATTAGAATTGATTTGGGAGTGGGAAAGTGGTGGGTGGGGTTCAAAAAGTACAGGCAGGGTGTAAGAAAGAGTCAGGGAATCTGATGATAAATTTTGTTTTGCAAAAACCTTTCTATAGACAAATAAAGCATGTTTAAAGAATTTCATCTGTACTCTCCTAGGTCCATATGTCTCTCAATGCAAGCATGACACTGAAACAGAGTGCTCACAGGCACTGAAACACACTGACATGGGGGTACCCCAAAACTACACTCATGCCAGCACAAGTACAGAAAGGCTATATACCCTAATCAAGGGACAGTTCCCATATAGGTCACTGGCTGTGGTTTTCTCCATCCATGCATACAGTTGCAGGAGACTTTGACAACCATGAGATTCACAAGGAATAGGGAGATCAAGGTAACCACTGGGGGCAGCCATTTCAGCCAATTGTTGTCCACCATCAGGTGGGATGCCAATTACCTATTCCAGGAGCACTGAAGACGACAGCAATGCTCAAGAGTAGTCTCCAGAGCATACCGCCAACAGACAGCTAGAGACACAAAGCCCCTTTGGTGTTCCATCAGGCATGGTAAAAGATGATCTGCCGGCCCAGTCTCTGCAAAGGTGTCAGTTTGTCTTCTCCAGTGGTCAGCAGTAAGCCGGCAGCTGGATGCAACTGCTGCTCCCCCGTTCTACTCCAGGCTAGGGATGGAGGCCTTCTCTTCTCGGTCTGAAGAATTTTACTGGCAAACTCTTTCCAAGGCTTCCTACTCTGAGTTTTCGACTTCTCTCTGAGGTTGCATCTCTGGGTTCCGCATAACAGACCTTTCCTCTCCTGGTCTCCTCCCTTGCCTGTTTAAAGTCTAAGCTCGAATTCCAGTTCTCTTCAAGTTCAAGTATAAATTCCTATGCCAAGTTCCAAGCTTCAAGTTCAGACCCTGGCTTAACTCCACCTAGGATGCCCACCCTGGAGTCTAGTCTGATTAACACTGGGGAGCACATCCTCCAGAGTGCTCAATGGGATATCCAGGTCAAGGTCACCTCACTTTGCCAGCTCTGGCCGGGTAATGTCACAAATGATTCTCCCCACAAACACAGGGCCTATACAGAGACCATAAAGCTATCCTGAGATAGCCTCTGGAGAACCCCTAAGGGAATCTGCCTGCCATCCACCCAGGAGGGCATGTTGTAAATATCCAACCTGTGGCAAAGGCGCCGACCAGAGCACCATGGTGGCTGGTGCCCAGTCCCACAACTGGCTGGAAAAAAACACCCATGCACACATTTGAACCCCGGGAATTGAAACCAAATGCTCTGAGAACCCCTTAAAATCAGGGACAGCATGCTTGCCAGAATGGGTTTTGCCCCTGCACTGTAAAGAGCCGGACACAGAGTTGCAAGAAAGGACAAACAAGAGAAATTTACATAGTCCAAGACTGCGGACTATCAGAAGCATGGCTGGCAGCAACTTTAAGGTAAATTACTAGGCCTTTTATAGAGTCTAGTCAAGGGGGGGACAGGTGGCTAAGAGAATGTTTTATGACTAATTACCCAGGGAAGGCTAATGGCTAAGGGTACAATAAAGTGGTGTAAATCATTAGTTTTTGTGAGATAATGGTGGGTAGGGGATTTACCCATTTGTTGGTTACTCTTAAGTAATGTATTTTTTAATGGAAACATTGGAGGAATGGAGAAGCTGCTCTTTGCTCTCCGGATGTCCAAAACGCCAGTTCTGTTTTTAGTGTTCTGAAGCTAGATGAGACAGTGAGATGAGACAGTGAAATGAGACAATTCACAGCATGAGTCCAGTCTGTCTCAGCTGGCAGGCTCTAACACTGCACCACTTGATACACGGGAATAAACGACAAGTTTCCCTTCTGAGAACCCTACTCAATGCACAGCACATAAGCATGAACCACACTGGGCAAATGCCCTCTCTAGTTTCCTTTGGCCCTCTGATCTCTGGTCCATACGTTCATCCACGTACTCACTCAGGCAAACTCTCTAATATGTTAGAGGTGAAACAGGCACATACCTCTTCAAATTGAAACTGGGTGCCCTAACCCCCACCCCAGGTTGTGGCAGGTAACAAGGTACTCCTCCCGGATTGGGCGGAGGCAGTTAGCCCCTCCTCCCTTAAGGGAGCTCCTCCCCATTGGATGGTGGCGGTTAGCCCCGCCCCCTCAAGGTGCTCCTCTCCCATTGGCCGGTGGCAGTTAGCTCCACCCCATTTGGTGTGGCAGTTAAAAACTACGAGAAGTGGGAGTTGGAAAAAAAAAAAAAGAGAGAGAGAGAGAAAGGAGAGGAAAGAGGGAGCTGGACCAGAAGCAGAGGGGTAAAAAGGTAAGGAGCAGAGACTAGGGGAAGACAAAGACCTTTTGGGGAGGAAAGAGAACCTTTGGGAGAGGAGAGAAGGGAATGGCAGGCGGGTAAAGAGTAGCCCGAGTGACCGGGCTGGGCAGAAGCCCCCTGGAAGTGTGAGCTGGAGGTGACAAGGAGCCATGGCATCTGGCAGAAGTGTGGCCAGTGTGGAAAGCATGGCATTGCAGCGAGGTGATATGGAAAGCTGGTACCTAGAGATGGCCAGCCATTTGGAAAGCTGATTTCTGCATCAGCAATCGTGGAAGAAGTTTGAAGAGCCTTGGAAAAAAGTCGAGAAGCGTGGAACACTGGAGAGAAAAGAAGAGAAGACGCCGGCGAAAGGACTGGACTTTGCCTACTCCTGAGGTTCAGAGGGGCAAAGGAACCATCATTGGACTGTGTCTTGGGGATCTTTGGGGATGAGAATGGCGACTGGGGTAAGAAAGCTTCCACGTGTGGCTTTAAGGACGTTTAGTTCTCCCTGTTGAGCTCCCTTGTTAATAAAACCCTGTTGTTAAACGGCAATTTGAGTGGCAACTGTTACCGCGCGCGGGTGAAACGAACCTGTGGGTTTGTAAGTTGGAGGCTTTTGTCCGCCTTTTGACCGGATTTCAAAATGAGGAAGGGCTGTTACCAGTGCCTAGGCAGCTGGGAGTTCATTGTGCCATCACATGCTAAGTCCTATTATCTTCTGTCACTGTGCTCAACAGCATAGGTTTCAGACCCACGCATGTTGCTTGGCACCCCTATTACATGCAGGTGGAGATCAAAGAGAAGCCAGAAGGCAGGCTGGACTCCAAAAAAACCCAAGAGTCTTATGAGATGACAGTAGGTCTTATTGAAACTCGGTGCCCCGCCCCCTTCCTTGGGTTGTTGCGGTCGGCCCTGCCCCCTGCTCCTCCCCCTAGCAGTTAGACCCTTGAGTAGAGGCAGTTGGCTCCGCCCCTGCTCCACCCCCTACCCCTCCCCCTTGGGCTTGCTGCAGTTAGACCCTTGAGTAGTGGCAGTTGGCCCCACCCCTGCCACACCCCTGGAGGGGCGTGGCAGTGAAGTGGCAGTTAAAAACTGGGAGAGGAAGCAGCTGCGGGGGGGGGGGGGGGGGGGGGGGGGGGGGGGGGGGGGGGATTTGCAGGAGGATTGGAGAGCAGAGTTTGAGGCCAAGTGAATATCTAAGAGCGGAGAGATTTTGGCACCTGGAGAAGGATGCAGGAGGAGAGCCTTCAGGGCCCTTCCAGCATCAGGCCCTGAAGGGAGAAACTGCTGAGGGTGAACAAGAGGCGACCCGGAGGAAGTACTGAGCCAACGAGCACCCCGGAGAGACCCTTGAGTGCCTGCCTACCTCTGAGGATTGGAGGAAAAGGGGCATCGTTGGACTGTGTTTAGGGCTGTTGGGCTAAAGAGTGACTGGAATAAGATAACTGGCCATTTGTGGCTTTAAAAAAAAGAATCTTTTCATTTCTTGGTTAACTTTCCTTTTTAATAGTTTTCTTAGTTAAATTTCCTTGATAATAAAATACCTTGTTAAACTGCATTTTAAGTGGCAACTGCTATGCGTGAGTGAAAGGGACCTCTGGGGTTGTTGGTTGGAGGACCTTTGCCCCTCCCCTCCTTCTTTTGAGACCCAATTTCATTATGAGGTCTCAAAAATAAAAAATTAAAAAAATATATAAGATTAAAATGCAGTACAAATGAAAGAGAAAAAAACTTTAAAATCTGGCCATCCAGACACCTCCACCATACTATACTAGATCTATATAGATATGCTTGCACCTGTATAACTGATATATATATATGTGTATATACGTATCAATGTTATAGATGATAGATAGATGGATGGATGGATGGATGGATGGATGGATGGATGGATGGATGGATGGATGGATGGATGGATGGATGGATGGATGGATGGATGGATGGATGGATGGATGGATGGATGGATGGATGGATGGATGGATGAAATAGAACATCTGTCATTTATGTGTATTTACCAAATTGTCATCATTTGCATGTTCATATTCATTTATTTCCAGTGACTGAGTACAGTAACATTGAACTTTAAGGATGTGGTGTGAAGAAAAGATTCTCAGATGTTAGGCATTACTTTTGTGTGATTATATTGATGACTATCTCTGTAGTCAAAGAGGTGTTTGCTTACGTCCATGTGCCATTTCTTATTGTGGTAAGAGAAAGCTAACTTCATATTTACAAATTGTCTTCCTGTCAAGGTCAGTAAGTATCATTTCATTTGTCATCTCCAATTTTAAAATGGTCACTTAGATGCCCTTGGGCTTGTAACTATAAGGATTGTAAAGTTGCACACTTACTGTCACATATTTGATTTCATATTGATGTAAGTACCATAAAGAAGAGGTAAAGTGTGATTTTAAAGATAAAATGAGACCTTAACTGAAGGAATCACATCTTGTTTATAACCCCCACCTCCCACCCAAACAACCAGTAACTGATCAATCCGAGATGCCATTGGCTGATAGGGTTCTAGATGGAACGTTGGGGTATGTTGATGCTGGTGCCTCCATGGTTACCAGGCAGAGGCTTGCGTTGAGTCAGAGCAAAGGAGGGACTGCAGGCAGGTCTCTGTGGGTCTTGTTTGGGGCTGATTGTTGAGAGAAGTGCTGAGGAGATGCTGGAGCTTCAGCCCATGGTCTGAGGTCATTACTCTCCAGTGGTAGAGACTCCCATGGGAGAAGGTGGTGATTCCACCTGTCATCTATGTTTCCTTCTGGACCTCACATTTCTCCTCAAACTTTTCTGTTGCGTGCAGAGCCGCCTTTGTGGCTGGTGCAAAAAAAGCAGCAGCCCAAACCCTGGCTGCTCTGATCGAGGAGAAATGTCGCCTCACTGCTCAGAAGAACTATATGGCCATCAGGGAAACACTGGACCATGCCCAGGGAGAGAGAGAGAGAATTCTTCATTTAGCTGGCCTCATGAAGACTCACGGTAGCTTGCTGACAGCCACGTCCATGGCAGTAACAGAAATCTGTAGTGTGATGCAACAACTGAAGACAAAGAAGGTAAGAAAAGAAGAGTTAAAGATGCTGGAGGATGATGGGTATCAGAAAATGTCTATCACCAAACCACAATGAGATTCTCAACACCTTCCTGTAGAGAGAGGCACAGAGCCTCCCCCTGAAGGTACCTTCTCTAGGAGCAAACCTGGCACTAAGGGTAGCCCTGTTTCCCTGCCCCCCATTCTGGCCATCAGACTCTCCCTGAAACTCCATCTCCACCTGAAGAACTTAACCAGTAGATACAGGGGGAAACTCAGGCTGGAATCCTTCCACTTCACCACCTGGAAATGACAACCAACTCTACACAACAATAGACCATGGATGTTCCTGGCACATGCCAAGAAACCAGAGAGACTCTTCACAATGACAGAGCACTGGGCCCCTCTCATAAGCTGCCTATACCAAAACAAGGTGGGGATGGGGACCAGGAGTAAGGACATTGGGGGTGGTAAAGAGAATCTCCTTTCAAATTAGCCTTGGACATTAGAACTGAGGTTGCGGTTGGGAAAGCGGTGGGTGGGGCTCAAAAAGTAATGGTGGGGTGGGAAAAGGGTGGGGGTGGGTCTGATGATAGAGTTTGGTTTTCAGCAACCATTCTGTAGACAAATCAAGCTTGTTTAAAGAATTTCATCTGTACTCTCCTAGGTTCATATATCTCTTAATGCTAACATGATATTGAAAGTGTTCACAGGCACTGAAACACTGACAATGGTAGCCAGCATGGGGATACCCTGAAAATACTCAGTGCCAGTACAACTACAGAAAGACTATATACCGTAATCAAGGGACAGTGCCCATACAGGTCACTGGCTGTGGATTTCGCCATCCATGAACACAGATGTAGGAGACCTTAACAACCACTAGGTTCACAAGGAAAACAAAGATTAAGGCAGCCACTGGGGGCATCCATCTCAGCCAATTGTTGTGTACCATGATGGAGTGCCAATCACCTATCCCCAGGAGAACTGAGGATGACAGCAATGTTCAAGAGTGGTCACCAGAGTATACCTCCAAGAGACAGCTAGAGACATAAAGTCTTTGGTGCTCTGTCAGGCAAAGTGAGAAATGATATGCAAGCCCAGTCACTGCAAAGGTGTCAGCATGTCTTCCCCAGGGGTCAGCAGTAGGCCAGCTGCTATAAGCAACTACCGCTCCCCCATCCTTCTCCAGAGGCTAGTGACTGAGGCTTTCTCTTCTCCTCAGGACTGCAATGGTTCTCACCAACAAGATCCTTCCAAGGCTTCCTACTCTGGGTTCTTGACTTCTCTCTGAGGTTCCTTCTCTGAGTTCTGCATATTAGGGTTTTCCCCCCAGGTGTTCTCCCCTGCCAGTTTCAAGTCCAAGCTTTAGGTCTAGTTCTCTTCAAGTTCAAGTCTAAATTCTAGTGCCAAGTTCCAAGCTCACACACAGACCCCGGATGAACTCCACTGAGGGTGCCCACCCTAGAGTCTGGTCCGATTAACAGTTGGAATCATGCCCTCCAGAGTGCTTAATGGGATCAAGGTCAAGACCACGTCAACTGTTGCCAGCTCTTACCCAGTAATGTCACAACCACAAGGCCTCAACAGAAACCGTAATGCTATCCCTAGAAAGCCTCTGCAGACCCCCTAAGGGATTCCGCCTGCGGTTCAACCATGAGAGTGGGATGTCTACATCGACACCTGTGGCAAAGGCGCCCACCAGAGCACCTCCATGGCTGGTGCCTGGTTCCCATGTAAAAAGAAGGTAAGAAAAGAAGAGTTGAAGATGCTGGAGGATGACAGGTATCAGAAAATGACAATCACCAAACCACAATAAGATGTAAAAAAAAATACTCATTCATACATTTGAATCTCCAGAATCGAGCCAAATGCTTGGAGAAGTCCCTTAAAATCCAGGACAGCATGTTTACCAGAATGTGCTAGGCCTTTGCAACACACAGATACACAGGAACAATCAAGACAATTACCCTTCTCAGAACCCTACTCACTTTACAGCACATTACCATGTACCAGACTGGGCACCTGAGAGGAAACCCTCTCAGGTTTCCTTTGACCTTCTGATCTGCTCTGTACTTCCAACTACCCCTCACTCAGGCAAACTCTCTGATATGTTTGAGGTGAAACTGGCACGCACAACTTCAAATGAGGGAGGACTTTTCCCAAATGACTAAGCATCTGGGAGTCCATTGTGCCATCACATGCTAAGTCCTGCTTCTCCTGTCACTGTGTTCAGTAGCATAGGTTTCAGAACCACACGTGTTGCTTGGTGCCTCCATAACATGCAGGTGGAGATCAAGGAGAAGCCAGAAGGAGCCAGTCTGGACTCCATAAGAAGTCCAAGAGCTGACAGAAGGTCTTATGAGATGACTCAACAATCAAAAATTAATTAAAAATATAAAAGATTAAAATCAAGTACAAATGAAAAGATATAACAAAGTCTATGTCCGGCCATCTAGAAACCTCCACCATACTATGCTAGATCTGTCTAGATATGCTTGCACCTGTATAACCGATATAGATATATGTGTATGTATCCATGTTATATATAGAAAGACGATCATATATATATAATATATATATAATATATATATAATATATATATGAAATAGAACAACGATGCTCTGGTACTGCTCTGTCATTTATGTGTATTTACAAAATTGTCAACATTTGCATGTTCATTTATTTCCAGTGACTGAGTACAGTAATATTCTACTTTATTGATGTGGCATGATGAAAAGACATTCAGATGTTAATGATTACTTTTGTGTGAACATATTGACCTATCTCTGTAGTCAAACATTTGTATGCTTAAGTCCATGTGACTTCTTATTGTGGTAAGAGAAAGCTAACTTCATATTTACTATCTTCCTAGCAAAGTCAGTAAGAATCATTTCTTTGATCATCTCCAATTTCAAAATGGTCACCTAGATTCCCTAGGACTTATAAGTATTAGGGATTTGTCAAGTTGCACATTATTCTATTCCATCATATTTGATTTTATATTGATTTAAGTACCATAAGGAAGAGAAAAGGTGTGACTTTAAAGGTAACGGAAGGAATCACATCTTGTTTATAACCCCCATATCCCACCCAACCAACCAACTGACCAATCCAGGATGTCATCGGCTGGTAGAGTTCCAGATGGAATGTTGGAGTATGTTGCTGCTGGTGCCTCCACAGTCACAGAGCAGAGGCCTGCGTTGAAGGCCACTGTGGGTCTTGTCTTGGGTCTGATTATTGATGATGGAGCTTATGCCCATGGCCTGAGGCCATCCATCACTCTCCAGTGAGACAGCCTCCAGTGGGAGAAGATGGTGATTCCACCTTCATCTGTTCCGGCTGGTCTCCATGTTTCTCCTCAAACTTTTCTGTTGTGTGCAGAGCAGTTTATGGCCGATGTGAAAAGCAGCTCACCTAAACCCTGACTGCCCTGATGGAAGAGAAATTTCACCTCAATGACAGACTTGATACTGCTCAGAAGGATTATATGGACATTGTGGACACTATAGAGCATGTCGAGAGAGAGAGAGTCCTTCCATCTGGCCAGCCTCACAGAAACTCACGGTAGCTTGCTGACAGCAGCTTCCAAGGTGGTGATAGAAATCTGTAACCTGATGCAACAACTGAAGGCAGAGGAGGTCAGAAAAGAAGAGCTGAAAATGTTCGAGGATGACGGATATCAGAAAATAAGAATCACCAAACCACCAGGAGATTCTTCTCAGCTTCCTGGAGGCAGAGGGGCAGAGTCATGGCCTGAAGGTACCTTTCTGGGAGCAGATCTGGGACGTAGAGCTGCCCTGTTCCCTTCCCTCCACTCCAGCCATCTTGAAATCGGGTCTCCAACAAATAAGGAGGGGAAGCATATCACCTTGCTACAAAGCCATACTCTCCACACTGGCCACACTTCTGCCAGATGCCATAGCTCCTTGTCACCTCCAGCTCACTCTTCCAGGGGGCTTTTGCCCAGCCTGGTCACTCGGGCTACTCTTTACCCGCCTGCCATTCTCTTCTCTCCTCTCCCAAAGGTTCTCTCTCTCTCCAAAAGTTCTCTTTCCTCCCCAAAAGATCTCTGTCTTCCCCTAGTCTCTGCGTCTTGCCTTTCTATCCCCCCTGCTTCTGCTCCAACTCCTTTTTTTCCCAACTGCTCCATCTGGCAGTTTTTAACTGCCACACCAAATGGGGCGGAGCAAACTGCCACTGGCCAATGGGGAAGGAGCACCTTAAGGGGGTGGGGCTAACTGCCACACTCCAATGGGGAAGAAGCACCTTAAAGGGGGAGAGGGGCTAACTGCCACCGCCCAATGGGGGGGAGGAGAACCTCGTTAACTGCCACAACCCGGGGTAGGGGTTTAGGGGCACCCAGTTTCAATCTGACTACAGACTGTCCCTAAACCTCTATCTCCACCTGAGGGACATGAGCCAGTGGATACAGGGGGAAAATGAGACTAGAATTCCTCTACTTCACCTAATGGAACTCATAACCAACTCTGCCCAGCAAAAATCATGGGCATTCCTGGCACAAGCTGAAATCCCTGACTCTCTTTACAGTGACAGAGCATTGGGCCCCTCTCTTTGCCACCTATACCAAAACAAGTTGGGGTTGGGGGTTGGGGCCATGAGTAAGGGGATGTAGTTGGGGCAGGTAAAGAGACTCTTCTTTTCAAAATAACCTTGGGCGTTAGAACTGATTTTGAGGATGGAAAAGGGGTGGGGATCGAAAAGTTAGGGTGGGAAATAAGAGGGAGAATGGTGGGCTCTGATAATAAAGTTTAGTTTTCAACATCTGTTCGATGGGAAAATCAAGCATGTTGATAGAATTTCATCTGTACTCTTCTAGGTCTGTGTCTCCCAATGTAAACATGATATTGAAACAGAGTGCTCACAGGTACCAAAACACACTAAAAATGAAGCCTAGCATGGGGATACCCTGAAACAACACTCATGCCCGTACAAGTACAGAAAGGCTATATACCATAATCAAGGGACAGTGTCCATACAGATCAATGACTGATGGTTTCTTGATCCACCCACATAGTTGCAGGAGACCTAAACCACCAGGAGCTGCACAAGTAAAACAGAGATCAAAGTAGTCAAGGGGGCAGCCATCTTAGCCAGTTGGTGTCCACTGCTAAGTGGGGTACCAATCACCTGTCCCAGGATAGCGAGGATAACAGTGATACTCGAGATTGGTCACCAGGAGCACATCTCCAACAGACAGTTGAGACACCAGCCCCAGAGCCTTTGGTGTTCCCGTGTGGCAGGGAGAGATGAACCCCAGGCCCAGTCTCTGAAAGGTTTCCGCTTGTCTTCCCCTTGGTCAGCAGTAAGATGGCTGCTAGATGTGACTGATCCCCCATTCTTCTCCAAAGGTAGGGATGCAGGCATTCTCTTCTCAGGTCTGCAACGGTTCTCACTAGCCAACTCTACAAGACTTCCTACACTGAGTTCTCGACTTCTCTCTGAGGTTCTTTGAGTCCTGCATACCAGGGTTTTCCTCCCCAGTGTTCTCCCTGCCAGTTTCATGTCCAAGCTGCAGGTCCAGTTCTCTTCAAGTTCAAGTCTAAGTTCCAGTGCCAAGTTCCAAGCCTCACATGCAGACCCTGGATGAACTCCACCAGGTGCCCACCCTAGAATCTAGTCTGAATAAAAGTTGGGAGCACGCTCTCCAGAGGGTTTAATGAGATCGAGTCAAGACCACTTCAAGTATTGCCATTCAACATGAGGGTGGGATGTCAACACCCACGCCTGTGGCAAAGGTGCCCACCAGAACCACGATCCTGGTTGGTGCCTGGTTCCCACAATTGGCTAGAAAAAAACCACCCATGCACACATTTGAACCCCTGGAATCAAGCCCAAAAACTTGAAGTCCCTTGAAATCCAGGACAGTATTTTTGCCAGAATGGGCTTTGACTTCACTCACTGATACATGGGATCAAGATAGTTTCCCTTCTGATAACTCTGCCCACTTCACAGAACTGAAACTGGGTGCCCCTAACCCCCACCATGGGTTGCGGCAGTTAACAAAGTACTCCTCACCCATTGGGCGGTGGCAGTTAGCCCCTCCCCCCTGAAGAGAGCTCCTCCCCCATTGGATGGTGACGGATAGGCCCGCCCCCTTAAGGTGCTCCTCCCTTATTGGCCGGGGGCAGTTAGCTCCACCCCATTAGGCGTGGCAGTTACAAGCAGTTGGAAAAAGGGAGTGGGACCAGAAGCATGGGGGGAAAAGGCAAAGAGCAGAGACTAGGAGAAGACAGAGACTGTTTGGGGAGGAAAGAGAACTTCTAGTGACAGAGAGAACCTTTGGGAGAGGAGAGAAGAGAATGGCAGGCGGGTAAAGAGTAGCCCGAGTGACCAGGCTGGGCAAAAGCCCCCTGGACGAGTGAGCTGGAGGTGACAAGGAGCCATGGCATCTGGCAGAAGTGTGGCCAGTGTGGAGAGTGTGGCGTTGTAGCAAGGTGATGTGGAAAGCTGGTACCTAGAGATGGCCAGCCATTTGGAAAGCTGACTTGTGCATCAGCAACTGTGAAAATTTGAAGTCTTGGAGAAGTCGAGCAGCGTGGAACACTGGAGAGAAAACAAGAGAAGATGCTGGCGAAAGGACTGGACTTTGCGAAAGTGCCTACCTCTGAGGTTCAGAGGGGCAAAGGAACCATCACTGGACTGTGTCTTGGGGACCTTTGGGACTGAGAATGGTGACTGGGGTACCGTGACTGGTGCCACGTGTGACTTTAAGGACGTTTCGTTTTCCCTGTTGAGCTCCCTTGTTAATAAACCTTGTGGTTAAACGGCAATTTGAATGGCAACTGCTAGGTGCAGGTGAAACAGACCTGTGGGTTTGTAAGTTGGAGGCTTTTGCCTCCCCTTTTGGGACCTGATTTCAAAACATTACCATAAGACAGACTAGGCAAACGCCCACTCAGGTTTCCTTGGAATATCTGATCTCTGCTCTGAATGTCCATCTACCTCTCACTCAGGCAAACTCTCTAATATGTGAAATAGGTACATGCCTCTTCAAATGAGGGAAGGCTGCTCCCGGTGCCCAGGCAGCTGAGGTCCACTGTGGCATCGCATGCTAAGTCCTGCTTCTCCTGTCACTGTGCTCAGCAGCATAGGTTTCATATACACACACACGTTGCTTGGTGTCTCCATAACATGCAGGTAGAGATCAAAGAGAAGCCAGGAGGAGCCAGCCTGGACTCCATAAGAACCCCAAGATCTGACAGAAGGTCTTATGAGATGACTCAATAATAAAAAATAAAAATATTAAATATTAAAATGCAGTGCAAATGAAAAGAGATAACAAAAGTCTATGATTCAACCACCCAGAAACCTCCACCATACTGAGCACATCCTCCAGAGTGGGATCGTGGTCAACACCATGTCAACTGTTGCCAGTTCTTGACCGGTAATGTGACAAAATACTATCCCCACAACCACAGGGCCTAAACAGAAACCATAAAGCTATCCCAAGAGAGCCTCTGCAGAACCCTTAAGGGAATCTGCCTGCTGTTCAAACATGAGGGTGGGTTGTCAACATCCACGCCTATGCAAAGGTGCCCACCAGAATGCCACCGAGGCTGTTACCCAGTTCCCATGATTGGCTGTAAAAAAAGCCACTCAGGAACATGTTTGAATGTCCAGAACTGAGCTCAAATGTTCAGAGAAGCCCCTGAAAGCCAGGACAGCATGTTTACCAGAATGGGCATCACCTTCGCACCACTCTGATACACAGGAACAATCCAGACCGTTACACCCTTGAAGAACCCTACTCACTCCATAACACATTACCATGAAACATGCAAGGTAAAGGCCCTCTCAGGTTTCCTTTGACCTTCAGATCTCTGTTCTTCACTTCCAACTACCTCTCACTCAGGAAAACTCTAATATATTAGAGGTAAAACAGGCATGGGCCTCTTAAAATGAGGGAGGACTGCTCCAGTGACTAGGCAGCTGGGAGTTCATTGTAGCATCACATGATAAGTATTGATTCTCCTTTCACTGTACTCAGGAGCTTAAGTTTCAGATCCATACACTTTGCTTGGCACCTCCATAACATGTAGGTGAAGATCAAAGAGAAGACAGAAGGAGCAAGGCTGGACTCCATAAAAACCCTAAGAGCTAACAGGTGGTTTTATGAGATGACTCAACAATCAAAAATTAATTAAAAATATAAAAGATTAAAATACAGTGCAAATGAAAAGAGATAACAAAGTCTATGATCCGGCCATCCAGAAACCTTCACCATACTATGCTAGATCTGTCTAGATATGCTTGCACCTGTATTACCTATATAGACATAGATATGTGTATATATGTATTCATGCTATATATAGAGATGATCAGATATATATATATGAAATAGACAAGGATGCTCTTGGCACTGCTCTGTCATTTATGTATATTTATCAAATTGTCAACATTTGTATGCTCATATTCATGTGTTTCCAGTGATTGAGCAGAGTAACATTCTACTTTATGGATGTGGCATGAAGAAAAGACTCTCAATGTTAGGCATTACTTTTGTGTGATTATAGTGATTATCTCTGTAGTCAAACAGGTGTATGCTTAAGTCCATGTGCCTTTTCTTATTGTGGTAAGAGAAAACTAACTTCATATTTACTAAGTGTCTTCCTCTCAAGATCAGTAATCCCCCCCCCCAGGTCCGTTTCACCCGCGCTTAGCAGTTGCCACTCAAAATGCAGTTTAACAACAAGGTTTATTAACAAGGGAAGTTAGCCAAGAAAACTATTAACAAGGAAAGTTAACCAAGAAATGAAAAGATTCTTTACTAAATGCACAAATGGCCAGTTATCTTATTCCAGTCACCCTTTAGCCCAAAAGTCCTAAACACACACAGTCCAACAATGCCCCTTTTCCTCCAAACCTCAGAGGTAGACACTCAAGCGTCTCTCCAGGTTGCTCGTTGGCTCAGTACTTCCTCCGGGTCGCCTCTCGTTCACTCTCAGACTGAAACTGGGTGCCCCAACTCCCCACCCCAGGTTGGGGCAGTTAACAAGGTACGCCTCAACCATTGGCTGGTGGCAGTTCGCCCCTCCCCCCGTAATGGAGCTTCTCCCCCATTGGATGGTGGCAGCTCACCCAAACCCTGGCTGCCCTGATGGAAGAGAAATGTCACCTCAATGACAGACTTGACACAGCTCAGAAGGATATATGGACATTGTAGAAAGTATGGAGTATGTCAGGCAAGAGAGTCCCTCCATCTGGCCGGCTTCACATAACTCACAGTATCTTGCTGACAGCCACCTCCATGTGAAACTGGGTGCCCCTACACGCCCCCCCCCACATTGTGGCAGTTAACAAGGTGCTCCTTCTCCATTGGGCAGTGGCATTAGCCCCTTCCCCCCTTAGCTATGGCAGTTAAAACTGCCAGAAGTAGCAGTTGGAGGAGGGAGTTGGACCAGAAGCAGGGGTGATAGAAAGGGAAGGAGCAGAGACTAGTAAAACACAAAGACCTTTTGGGGCGGAGAGAGAACTTTTGGGGAGAGGAGAGAGAAAGAACTTCTGGGAGAAGAGAAGCGAGAATGGCAGGCAGGTAAAGAGTAGCCCAAGGATTAAAGGATGAGGGAGGGGACACAGAATAAAAGACATGGAAGAAGAGAGAAGGGGAGTACAGGGACAGAGAAAAGAGTAGAGAAGAGAAAGGAGAGGACAGAGAGAAGAATGGAGAAGTAAGGAGCAGAGAGGAGCAACAGGGAGGCTGGAGACCTCAGAGTTGCCACTGCCATGTGGGGCAGCAGGAAGAGAAGAAAGCCAAGCTGTGGGCTTCCATTCCCAGCCCAGGGTAGTGAGGAGCCTGGGGAAGCATGTTGGAGAAACTTGTGACCTGTGTGAGCTGTCTTGGGAATGTGGCACTTGAAAACTTGGTTTAATTTTGAAACTGTGAAGCTTGGAAGTCTTCTGGAGAACTGAAGAAGAGTTTGCTGTGTTGCTGTTTTCAACGTGAGATGTCTGAAGCGCTCGCTGTGTTGCTGTATTGAGTGAGTTTTGCTGATGCCGGGCCACTTTGGAGTTGTTGCTGAAAGAATGCCAGAGCTGTGCCTTTTGGAGAAGAATTGAGGATGCCACTCTGGTCTTCCTCGATGGATTTGAATCTCCTGCTTTCAGAGAAGGATGACAACGCCATCTTAGCTTCTTCTGGCTTGGAGTGAGTGGAGATGTGTCTTCTGAATAATTGACGACACCATCTTAACTCCTTTATCCGTCTTAAAGTGGGGCAGGGGCAGTGACCATTTTGTGGCTGCACATGGTTGTTGCAGCCATGTGCGCTTTGGACTAGAGACTGGACTGTGTGGTGTAAGGGGTTCCCTTGTACCCCTCAGTGACTCTTGTCTCATTTGTCTATTAAGTAAATTTGTTTCTGCCTCCCTCTTAAGGTTGATGTGGTCTTGCTATTGCATGCGTGGGCTGGGAAGAACCTGGTGTGTGGCTGGCTTTAAAGGGCCAGATGCTCCTGTTTGTAAGTTTGGTTAAGCAATCTGTTTTGTTTGTTCTTTCACCCAATTTCAGTAAGTCACAAGTTACCAGTCCCAGTTCCTTTCTCCTTTCTTGCAAGTTACAAGTCCAAGTCACAATGCCCTTTTCATGTGGCAATCCTAGTTTTAAAATATCTCAGGAGGCCCAGCCTAGATTCTGATCCAACATTTGGGATCAGGTCCTATAGAGGCCTCGATTGGATGTATATTAAGACCACCACAACTGTTGCCCACTCATACCCAGTAACAGTATTTAATTACATAATGCATGTGAAAACCCACCAGGTGCTGAGCAGTTATATAATAGGCCAAAATCCAACAAATTTTGAGTATCAGTTGTAAGACTTAGTCATTTTAATATTCAGCAATGCACAGTCAGCTCAGGCCAAAACATCTTCCTTTCCCCTGAAAACTCCCTTTTCATGTGATAAGGTCCTTCAGGGAAGAATGACAGTATTTTCATTCCTACATTTGACTCAGCCATTGAAGGAAAATATATTTCATATGAACTACTGTATATTTCATATGAAATATATTTCATATGAAAATATATTTCATATGAACTACATATGTAATATATTTCATATGATACTACTGTATCATTTTAAAACAATTGTTAAGATTTTTGAGTATAAACTTCTACTGTCTTTGATCAAATAACTGCTATCATCAGAATAAATGTTCTGAAATGATCAAGCAATTCATTTTTCAGCACTTCGAATGTTTTAAAACCTAAAATGGTTCGTTCTGTCCTCCAAGTAATTAATACGTTCTACTAAACAAATCAGAGCTAGAAAACCAAATTAACACCTTTCAAGAGTGATATATCAGTGCTGCTTCTGCAGAATGTTTTATGACCCTTCCACCTAATTTAATAGATAAATTCTAAGCATCAGAATGCTTTAGCATGGCTTAAATTTTTTCACAGCCAAAAAAAATATTTATCCATGTGAAGTGTGACTTACCAGAAAGACATAGCTTTTTTACTAATATTTGTGAGCTTACTTTCAAACCCTTTATCTTAATGCTAAAACTAGACTCAGCTAGCTGTTAACCCAGACTGAATTCCACCACGAAAGAATTTTTGTGAAGTAAGAGACAAAGCACACCATATCCCTTTCCAGCCTCATATGACTGACAGTTTGAATCTAGCTCTGACCTTGGAAAAGTTTTGACTAGAGTTCCTCAATTTAGGGCCGGGCATGGTGATGCTTGCTTCTAAACAGCAGCCTAGGAAGCTGCGGCAGGGATCAGGGAAAGTGGTTCGAGTTGTGCCCAGGGCAACGTAGTGAGACCTAGTTCCAAAAAATTAGCTGGGCTGGTGGCATGCGCCTGTAATCCCAGTTACCTGAGAAGCTGAGACTGGGATTGCTTGAGTCTGTGGTACCCCAGGCAACACGAGCCTGTGGTTCCATGGGCAAATTCCATGGGCAAAAATAACAAGACCTAGTCTCAAAATAAATAAATAAATACTTATATCCTTGGGCTATGTAAAGTTAAACTTCCTTAAAGGTGCAGCATTTCTCTGAGTGTATAACAATCCCAATTAGTAGATACTTTTGTAATGATGATGATGATGTGAGTGGTGGTGGTGATACATTTTAATAAAACTCTGGTGTTGCTTCTTTTCTGGGAATACACCAAATACAGACGAAATGGGTTCTGCGGAAGGCCCAGAGGCAGGGGTAGGAGGTGGGAGGGGGGTGAAGGGTGCTGGCATCTGGCATGGGAGGCCAAGGCAGCTTCCACTGCAGCCGTCCCGAGCCCGGGGTCGCAGCCAGGGACGGGGCCCGGTCACAGATGCAGAGCTCATGGAGACAAGGCGGACAAAGAGTAGATCCCCGTCAACAAGTTGGGCCTCCTGGTAAAGGACATGAAGAGCAGGTCTTTGGAGGGGAGCTACCTCTTCTTGCCACCCATCAAGGAGTCCGAGATCATCGACTTCTTCCCAGGGTCATCAAGGACCAGGGACCAGGTGCTGAAGATCATGCTGGTGCATAAGCAGACCCGCACCAACCAGCACATGACAGTGTTTGTCACCATCGCAGACTACAACGAGCATGTGGGGCTGGGCATTAAGTGCTCCAAGGAGGTTGCCACGGCCATCAGGGCACCATTATCCTGGCCAAGCTGTCCATCATGCCCTTGCAGTGTGGCTACGGGGGGAACAAGATTGGCAAGCCCCACATGGTGCCCTGCAAGGTGACCGGGCGCATTGGCTCTGTGCTGGTGTGCCTCATCTGGGCCCCCAGGAGCACCAGCATTGTCTCAGCCCCCATGCCCAAGAAGCTGCTGATGATGGCAGGCATCGACAACTGCTACACCTCTGCCAGGGGCTGCATGGTCACCCTGGGCAACTTCGCCAAGGCCACCTTTGACAACATCTCCAAGATGTACAGCTACCTGACCTCCGACCACTGGAAGAAGACCTGTTCACCAAGTCTCCCTATCAGGAGTTCACCAACACTTGGTGAAGACCCAAACGAGGGTCTCCGTACAGAGGACCCAGGCCCGGTCATGGCCACCACCTAAGTTTTATAGCAGAGACTAAAGTGGATCACACCTGAAAAATTAATAATAATAAAATTAAAAAAAAAAAATGCTGTTCAAGTTCAAATCACTTCTTCATGCTTCCATTCTGCCAATAAATCAGATATATAATCAGCAAAACCAGGAACTTTGCTGTGATAGAATCAGAATTCACCTACTTGAACTGCATTATAGTACATTAAGTCTGAGGAAGTCCTAGCAGTTAACAAATCAATACCTGTAATAAATAATATTATCTAATTATATAACCAAGTTAACATTGTCACAGAGAAAATAAGGTAATGAAGTCAAATGATGGCTCTCCATTAAAACCTAAAAAAATAATTAAAAGAAAAAGCATTTTCTAAAGTCCTAATAGAAAGTAGATATTTCCATACTATGTTGTTTTACTTAATCTAATACAAACATATCTGCCTCAAAAGTCTGTTTCCTCTCCCTTTGACCTCTTTTTTTCCTCAGCAGGTATAAAATCAAGTTACTAAATCTGAGCCTAGTATTCTAGTATTTTGGTAAGCTCTGTTGATACAAACTTAATTATCCTGACCTATAAAAGGAAGCAAAATGAACATAAAGCACAAGCATGAAAATACTTTCATGTAACACCCAATTTATACTTTAAAAAAAGAATTTTTAAGTAAAATAAAAAAAGAATTTTTAAGTAAAACTTTCTCTTTTCAAACAAAATTTAGATGATAGAAATAAGGGTAAGTAATATAAAACAGCAAATTTTTCCCACTGCTGCCATACTTCTGAAACTGGTATTCATATTAAAATTGGCCAAGTACATGGGAAACAAGGGCAGACAGTCTGGAACTGATAGGAGTGCTGTGATGAAATGGGGTGGGGGCTGTGGTCCCCAGCATCATAATGGAGCACTGAAATAGCAGCCATGCCCTGGAGGGTGGAGAGATGGAGAAGGGGAGCCAAGCCTCCTGATAGGATCAGTATGAGGGGATTTAATGAGGGGAAGACAGGGAGAGAGAGAGGGAGAGAAAGGATGGAGAGGAGCATAGGAGAGGAGCAGCAGGGAGGCTGGAGGCCTCAGACCTGCTGCAGTCATGTGTGGCAGCAGGGCAGAGAAGGAAGCCAAGTTAGTGAGCTTCCTCCCAGTCTGGGTTAGTGAGGAGTCTGGGGAAGCATGCTGGAGAAACTTGTGACTTGTGTAAGTTGACTTGGAAACATGGTACTTGAAAATTTGTTTTAACTTTGAAACTGCAGTTGGGAATTGTCTGGAGACTTGAAGAGAACTTGTTGTGTTGCTGTTCTCATCATGAAATGACTGAAGTGATTATTGCTGTTGTATTGAGTTTTGCTGGTTTCAGGTCACTTTAGAGTTGAAGCTGAAAGAATGCCAGAGCTGTGCTTTTTGGAGAAGAACTGACAACACCATCTTAGTTTTCTTCATTGGATTTAAATGTCCGGCTTTTGAAGAAGAAGCAATGACACCATCTTGATTTTTACATTTGGCTTGAAATGAGTAGAGCTGTGTCTTTGAAAAAGGAGCAATAGCGCCATCTTGTTTCCTTCATCTGGCTTGAAGGGGCCACCATTATGTGGATGGATACACATGGCTGCTCAGCCATGAGCAGTTTTTGAACTAGAGACTGAACTGGTGGGTAAGATAGGTAAGGGGGCTTCATTGTATGCTCAGTGACTCTTTATTTTGTCTTTTTCATGAGTAAATCTGTTTTTGCCTTTTAAGAATTTTGTGGTCTTGCCACTGCTTGCATGAACTAGGAAGAACCTAAGGAGTAGCTGCGTTTATAGGGCCAGCTGTTCCCATTTGTAAGTTTTGTTAAGTACCCCATTTTGTATGTTTTGTTACCCAATTTCAGGACTCTATTTTCAGTCATGTTAAATATTTGTGTGTGTCTTTACATTCTGCGGGACTAATCTAACTCTTTAAACATATTTATAAATATATAATTAAATCTTTTATCTTGCCACTACTAATAAACACTTCTGAGATTTAATTTATTAAAATTAAACTGCTTCCTTCCTGTACCTCCCTGTCACATATTTAGCCATGTGGACTGTTTGGCAATAACCATACAACAAATGTAAGAAAATCGCAAAATGTTATGACCAAGACCCCCTTTGGACAAATCCTTAAAAAGATAGATAATGCATATGGAACAAAGAAAAAGCACTGAAAGAACCAGCCTCTGTCTGATAACCAAATTCATTCATTTAGAGACTTCATTGAGTGACCATGTGCTAGGCACTAAGTTAGATTCTGGGGACATAGTCTCTATTTAATGGAAGACTAAAGGTTGGTCAGGAGAGAGACATGCAAGCCACAGATTTTAGATCCATTTAATCAGGGCACAAGAAGCAGTCGTTATGGATGCTTATTCATCCTTGAATCCTAAGCACTGTCTTATTTTGATGTATTACATGTAACTTCAAATAAATATTTGCTGACAAAAAGAACACAAGAGTCATGTTTACATATAACAAAGCTATTTTTAATTTCATTTACTCTATATACTATATCTAGATAATCTTTCTAGCATACTAGGAGGATGATGCAGTCATCCTAATGAACCTTTATTTATCAAGTCCTCATTAGTATCAAGCTGTAGACCTCTGCCATTCCTGTATCTTATCAATTTTAATCTCTTTTTTCACCTTTAGTTTCCAAACTAACAGGGACTTTGTCTTCCACCTTGCTTTGGGGTGAAGGTCATCACCTGGTCATTTATATTGCTGTGTTTTCAATACAATAGAGACATATGGCTAATGTGTCCTTAATTGTGTTATTTTGTTGTGCTCAACTGCTATCACATCTCCTGAATTTTCTTCAGTCAATTACTGTCAAGTGCATTTAATTTCTTCTATTTCATGTTAGTTTATTGCCAGTATTCTCATCTCCATAGAGCTGATTTATGCTGGAGAAATACTGGGGTTTTATTTTATAGCAACACAGAGTCGCTCTGCAATGGTCTCTTGAAAGTGAAGCTATTCTTTTCTGGAAGTCCTAGACATCCATTGTAAGAGCTGGCTTCTTTTAGCCTTTCAGTGTATGTCCAAGTTCTTTATTCAGTATTACATTGCTTTTGTGTTCCTCTTAAGTATATGATAATGTGGAAAGTGCCACAGTAGTCTGAGAAAATAGGTTGAATTACTCTAGATATCAATTAGCCTCCTCTTACCAATAAAAAAAAGCACAATTTATGTCTTAATTGGATGATCTGGGAGAACCAAAATCTCAATACTCCTATTTAATGAAGTGTTTTCCTCCTGTATGTACTTTATTTATTGTACTTTCAATAGTTTCCTGCTTCTTCTCCAAAAAAAAGATATCATAATCATGTATATCTTAGATCTACAATGTAAATGAAATTGACTTCATAGACAAAATGGAATATACATTGATTAATCTGCATGCTTTTCTGACTTCTTTTATTACAGTTTGTTTGTTTTTTTTGTTCATTTGTTTGTTTTTACCATAGAAAATGAGCAGGTTATTTCCTCCCTCCAGTACACAATTTGAATTTCTCTTTATTCCTTAAATTTTTAAGTGCCTTGTTTCCACAAATTTCAAAAGCTGATTTCAAGATGGATTTTGTAATTTGCATCTTTTAGGTTGGATTACATCTACATTTTTAGTGTATATCCTAAATGTACTAAGAAGTGAAACATTTTTTAAAAACTTGCTATAACAGCTTAGTCTAGATCATAATTTTCATAATTTTAGCTATTTAGGGAAAACATTAACATTTCTTTAAAACAGCACAATATTTCATCATGAAATTTGCAGTGCATGGATATCAAATGTCTACACAAAGATTTTTCAAAGATAGGAGGACACCAAATTTCTCCACAGAGACCTTAAAGAGAATATTAGAAGTGGACTTAGGATGCTGGGTGGCAGCTGGTCTGACATGACAGGCATGAATAAATGTGCCAACAAAGCCCTTATGGTTTATTGGGTAATTATGGGAAGTGGTATTGATGCCAGCCAATCAGATTCCTGGACAGCTACTTCTAAACCCACTTACTCTTAAAGTAGATCATTAAATATGCACTTTGGTGGAGAAGCTTTGCTCCTACTCGACATAAATAGTCTATTTGCAAAGTTAGTCATTTGGTCAAAATGCAGCACATCAGTGATGGTACAGTGAACAACCACCTCTATATTACACAAACATCTTCCATTAAAGGCATTTCAGAATTTAGCTTTCAACATGAGAGGAATGAATGGGCCTGCAATGGTCTTGTGCCCATCCATTCCTATCCATAAAACCACATATTGACACACAAAAGCGAGTTCATCCCATTTGTTTGCAGGTTTCTGAAATGTAACTCTAGAGTTTATGTGTGCAGAACAAATTGAGTCACTCTTTTTAATGCTAAGCAAAGGAAGTTTTTTGTTGAAAAGATAAATTTTTAATTCCTGGAAGCTGTTTAATTTCAAATCTTGCAATACAACCAAACAAAAAGGTGATAATGAAAAAACTTTGGAAAAATCCCTTAAGAAGATTGGAACATTATCTTATTTACCTAAAGGTAACTATTCTTAAACATGCACTCTTCCATACCCAAAATTTTGTAAGTCAAGGTAGTTCCAAATACTGTCTTGGGAAGAGGGATATTGGAACAATATCCATTAAAAGGATAAAGACCATAGCCTAAGTCTGAGAAACTGTTTCAAAAACTATTGGATTGACATGGATTGATATTTCTGCTATGACATTCATCTTCATTCCCAGATGGATATCGACAATTAATTTTCAAAGTCAAGCTTCTCAACAAAAAATTTTAGTCCCACAGAAGCATACATGTTAAAGTCTAGAAAGTTCTACCAATAAATTCTACTTGACTCATAAACAGGGACAATGCTCAAATATTTATCACTAGTTGGCACAGGTAACTGTGATTAGAATAGGCTTGTGAATGCACAGGAATAGGGGGTGAGAAGGTCCTAAGTTGGGAATCTCAAGGAATGAAGGAGGGGCCAAAGAAGCCAAAGCAGCAGGGCAGTACTCAAGGTCTTAAAAGGGGGACCAATTAATGACCAGTTCAGACATATTTTAATATTTTACAATTATTGTAAGATAAGAATACTAACTCACATCAGCTTTGCTCCTATACCACACTGGGGCTAGACTTCAAAAAGAAACATTCAAAATGGAAACTGCTGGCTTGCATTGAAAATGTAAATGCTGATAAAATGCATCTGAGATTTTCCCATGAAAACACAATGAGGCAAGTAGGAGAAGAAAGGAATTAAGAGGGAATATTAACTCAAGGGATAACTATAACCTATCACAGCAACTAGAAGATTGGGCATTGTGAATTTTAAGGAAAAGGAAGTGACAGAGACTAGAAGTGAAATCTTAATCATGAAGGAGGTTAAAGAGGTGAAAGATAGTCTTTTTCTCCTGCTGACAAGAATCACAAGCAAGCAAGCCACCAAGTGCCATGAAATGAACACTGGTTTCCATCAACAACCTAAATTTAATTTGAAACCATCTTTCTATCTTCATAGTAACAGATGAAAAAGTTTACACTAAAGACAAAGCACCTGAAATAGAATCACATCATCAACTCAGGGCTGATGAGACACTGAATGGATTTTCTATTATATTTCTATAGACTGAACATCTGTCTTAGAGTGAGCTTATTCAGCCTCAGCCAAAAGCTTTCATATCCAGGCATACTCATCATAATCTGAGGGCACTGAACTGAAAGATACTCTGAGGAGACAAGACAGACCACTGGGAAATCTTTTTAACTCAGGGAAGCTTATCCTGAATAGAAAAACACCCTCAATGAAGCAGCATGAGAAAGAACCAATGGTTTAGCAACAAGGTTTTTTTTAAAAGATTAGCTTTGACACTGTTGCTGTGAGGAAAATGACCTTCCACTTTCTGAAGAGACACTAGGTACCAATGGATGACAAGCCTGTGAAAAGTACAAAATACTCTACCCACTGAGGTGGAGGAAAATTCATGTCCTTCTATTGTCATGTAATAGGTGTCAGTTAATGTTGACCAAAAAAAAAAAAAAATGCAAGAATGAATACAGCTAGCTGAACTTACTGTCCCTTTGAAGAGAGTTATGATTTTAAATCGCTTATCTAAAAACATCAATGAGGATGAGTTCTGGAAATAATAGGGCAAGAGAAATTAAATACCTGCCATAGGCAGATTTGAAGATTTGAAGATATCTTTACAGAGAGGTATAGGATCCTGGAACTCTGAAGACTGAGTGGAAAAACCATCTCAACATACCGCAGAATATATTGGCCTCTTCCATTTTAATACGATGACCATTTTTGAGGCTCTTTTGCAAGGAAGCAACAATTAAAAATTACTTCAAGTAAACGAATGAAATTTTTGCCTTAGTTCTCCCCAAAGAGATCTAAAAGAGAAGGCTTATGCATAAAAAAAGAACAGTTTGCAATAAACATAAGTTAAAGTTGTGTTTTCCTTCTCTGGGGAAAATAGATACAAAAGTTTCCAAATGCTAAATTCTGAAATGTTTATGCAAATAAATACAGGTATGGATGAAAATCTGTGGGGTTTTCTCACCTGCTCTTAGAGTTCTGCTTCCAGACACTTGATCACAATTGGTCTCCATGAGAAGCTTGTAGATATCCCTCAAAGCAGTGGAATGGTACATTTTACAGAAAGACTTTCCCTGGAAGACAGAGCACCTTGGAATGATACCACATTGGCCAGAAACCCTTATTTCCTGCAGTACAGTATCCATCCAAGAAATAGTCACTCCAAGACCAATACTGCCAAGAATAATACAGACAAACATGTTGGCATTCATAAACTTCAAAGGATAAGTTGAAGCAGCTCACCACAGCAGATAGACAAGCACTTCTACTTCTTTGTCTGATTATCAACCATCTTTGTCTGGATTAATCCACTGTTAGTGAGCAAAGACCAACTCAAAGAAAAATAGGCCTTTTAAAAATGAAAAATATTCTTGGAGCATGAGTTGTTCCAAGCACATTTTGCAGTCAGGGCAAAACCTGACTCTCTTCAGAAGGGGGATTCCCAGAAAGGCTAGACCAAATTTGCCCATTTCTATTCTATTCTATTCTATTCTATTCTATTCTATTCTATTCTATTCTATTCTATTCTATTCTATTCTATTCTATTCTATTCTATTCTATTCTATTCTATTCTATTCTATTTCTATTCTATTTCTATTCTTCTATTCTATGAAGTTAAGCACTAAAGACAAGATTCCCCCAAAAGACAACTAAAATTAATTAATTAACCTCAGTCTGAATCCAATAGAAAGCACAAATTGGGTAAAGCTAACTCAAATCTTTTCTCACTAATTTTTCAAATGCTATCAGGTTAGGGAGAGTAGAAGTGTGATTAGAGGGAATAATCATGGCCCTCCCCCTGGATCTCTATCCCTTAGTCTTTTTTAACAGAGAGCAACATACAGAGATTTAATGCACCACCAACACCCAGCTATTTTTTGGGATTAGGTCTCGATATGTTGCCCCAAGCGGGACTCTAACCACGATCCCTAGCCCCAGCTGCTTCATAGGCTGAAGCTTACAGGCACAAGCCACTGTGCCCAGCTAAGCGGTGAGAGATTTAAGAGATTTAAACATTGAGAGATGTAACATACTTCCTTAAATTTAGTAGTAGGAAATCCTGATCAGAATTTTCTAAGCTCAATAACAGACATGTTGGTAAGTACAAACTCACCTAACGTCACAAAATCACTAGTGCCTATCATCTTTTCTGGCCAGATTAACAAGTTACTATAAATTATGAACTCTCTTAAAAGGATTTTAGAACATGATCATTTTTCAATTGTAAATAATAAGTGAACACATTGTACTAGTAACTTACTTGATGAAGCTATTAGTGACTAAATCAGTGCAACTGAATAAGTAACTAGGTTATGTTCTAAAAACTGCTGCTGTCCTGGACTAACCCAGACCACTATATTTTCTTGCACTAGGTTTAGTTTCATGATCCAAATTTACAGATGCTTTATAGCAAGGTTTGAGTTGAAGCAAAGAATTGGCAAACACCTTGGGAAAAATGTTAGACACTGAAATCACAAAGCCATAAAGAGAGACCCTGTAAAATTAAGAAAGATAGGCAAGAAGAAAATATCTAAATACCTTTTAAATGAGGTTTGAAAAAGGAGATGGAGATGCAATGAGGTGTAAAGATAAGACAAAGGCAAACTTTCAGATTTCCAGATACACAAGCAGGCGTCATTCATACCCTGTGAGCTATATGACACAGAGAAGCCATCAAGCCTTACACAGAGCAATCTCCCACCTCATGTGTTAATTATAGGAGAGAGTCTAGTACTTGTCTGCCTTACAGATAGTTAGATTTCTAGTTTTCCATTTCACTGCTCTAAGAAATCATTTATGTAGGCCCAAGTCACCAGAGACTAATGGATATTCCCCACTCCATAAACCAGCAGCCACTTTCATATGATTCTAGGGAGAGACTAGGGAAAGGAGTATGAACACAAGGTTTCATACATAACAATCACCCACCAATAACATTGATGCAAATACACTTCCACATATAAATCAAGTGAGTGCATGTGTGTGCTAGTGTGCATGTTCAACAAATATTTATGAGTAAATAATCAGTAAAGCCTCACTGAATATGAGAAACTTCAGGGTGCATTAGGACAAATCTCTGTGTAATAATAAATTTGAGAAAATTAATCTTTATCTTCAATTTAGCTATGGTACCTAGGGCAAAAGTTGTGCTGACTACTCAGAACATGTATCAGATTAGAAGGTTGACTAAGATTGCTTGTAGATTCTTCTTCCTGCCAAAATCTGAACTTTTACCTTTTCATTATTCAATAGTATCCCCATCAAATAATTTTTCTGTTTTCACTAAGCAGAAAAATTTTTGTTAACAATCAAACTTTATTTTATAAAGGATCAAAGCATCACCAAATAAATAGGTGGGTGAAAAAGAAGGAAACAGCAAACTTATGTTTCTCATATTTAAAGAAGAATATTAAAATTGTTAATAGACCTTCCTTTGACTGGCTAAAAGGTGTAACCACTAATTAACCCAAGATAACAGGAACTTAGTGACACCATCTTTGACTCAACTGGAAAGACCAGTCACATTGAATAAAAAGATGGAAATCCAAATCTTATAATTTGGGTTCAATTACAAGACTCATGAAATTAGCATTAGCATACAATGAATTGTTGTTTATAGTAACTTAATTCCAATAAAGTGATTCTTTTTACCTTATTGAGTACAGCAAATTTAAGGATGAAACTGGCTGTATATTTAGCTTGGAATTTAGTGGTCAGATACTTCAAATTCATTGGGCAATAAAGCTGGAAGTTCAAATGTTGTGAACTTTTTACATAGCCAGACTATTCTTGTGGTTATTTGCAATTAAGGAATAGAAAATTAACCTCAGGTGAAAGCATTTGATTCACTGACTGCAGAACAAATCCAAGGACTCCTATGAGATGGCATGAATCTATTCATTTCCAGACTAGTTGTGTGTCTGAATCAACACAAAAGGAACTAGATCACTCTGAACAAAGATTCTCTGCAAGTCAGAGAAAGTCATTTAACCAGCACTATTGAGAAATCAATGCTTGTGGTAGTGGTGAAGTTGAAAAATGGAACTTAATTTACTTTGAGAAATATATTGTGAACAAGGGTGATAATTTTTAAAAATCATACTTCTTTATACTTTTTCCTAATATACTAAATTAAAATTTATTTTTACCCTCTCTACTTCTTACAGAAACCTAAAAGTGAAATTAACATAACAAAGTTTATGGTAGCTGTGAAAACAGCAATGTAGCAGCCACTGGAAGAAACAGAATATACTTGTTGCTCTGTTGCCACAGAATTGTCAACATTTGATCTGTCTAGCAGTTAGCTGAAAAGCACCATTCTTAGCACTTGTTTTTATTTGACATGAATCAGAACTAACTCTGTGCACTCAGCCCTATTTACAAAGCATTTGTCAAAAATGATCAATGACTATTGTTTAAGATTCCTGCTGCCTGAGGCAGTATTACCAATGAGAGTTAAAAATGGTTGACCATCGGGCATGGTGGTGCATGATACCTGGGAGGCTGAGTCTGGGGAATGCTTGAGTCGGGGTACCCTGGGCAACGAGAGTCTGCGGTTCCCCAGGCAACATAATGAGCCCTAGCCTCAAAAAAAAAAAAAGTTCTTATGGAATTTCTGATATTAAACTTACTAAGCAAAGTCTTTAAGGCAGTTAAGGTAAATATATTCAAAAGACTAAAGAAAATTATGCCTAATAAAATAAAGGCAACTGGGAGAAGAAAGACTCACCAAAAAGAGACCATCAATAAGACATAGAAATTCTGAGGAAGAAGAAGAAAGATGAAAAGAGAAGGGAAAATGATAAAGGAAGAAAGAAAGGATAATAAGTCAGAAGGAAAAGAAGAATGAAAAGACTCAAATATTCTGGAGTCTCAAAATATGATTATAGAGATGAAAAAAATCACAACAGGCTTAGTAACAGATTTTAACTAGCAGAAGAAAGAGTCATCAAACTCGAAGATAGATCAATTGAGATTCTTCAAGCTGAGAAAATGAGAAAAAATGATAATACAACTTCAGAGGTCTATCAGATACCACTCAAAAATATCAACATATCCATAATGTTAGTCCCAGAAAAAAAAAAGGAGAGGTACAGAAAGAATATCTGATGAAATAATGACCAAAAACATTCTAAATTTTATTTTAAAAATTAATCTGCATTTCCAAGAAGTTTAAGAAATTCCAAGTAGGATAAGCTAAAAAAACACACACACCTCAGTATATCTCATTGTTAAACCTCCAAAAGATGAGACAAGAATCCTGAAATCAGCAAGAGAAAAGTGACTTAGCACATACTTGAAGATCCTTAATAAAAACCTGGTCTTTTCCAGGACTGACAAATTCCCCAGAAGAACATGCTTCTCACAAAAGATCTCCTCCATCCCTCTCCACAAGAGGAGAGAAAGCACATAAAGAAGCATCTGGTGCAGAGCCCCAGCTCTTATTTCATGGATATGAAATGCCCAGGATGCTATAAAATCACCACCATCTTTTGTGACACACAAACAGTAGTATTGTATGTTGACTGCTCCACTGTCCTTTGCCAGCCTACAGAAGAAAAAGCAAGGCTTTCAGAAGGATGTACGCAAGGCTTTCAGATGTAAGTTGAAGGACTCTGGGAGACTGATCACAAATGTTAATTCAATTGTCTATTACTAACTTAAATTTTATACACATAAACGATATATCTTGAAAAGTTAACATTTGAAAGTCAAAGAAAGAGGAAAGAGCTTAAGTAAAAGCAAATTCCAGCCTTGGCTATTTCCCTGGGAACTGGAAGACTTATACAATTCTCAACGTTTCATGAACCTCACCTGTCAGTGAGAGCCAAGGGGCTCTGCTCTGACATACCTGATGTCTGAAGTCCTCAAGCCCCCACCCTAATATCCATTCATAGGTAAGCCCCTGCATTCCTGATACTATCTGTTCCTCTGGCTTACTTGTGTTTTGAGGCCTTTCCAAGATTTCCTGTTAATTTTTCTGGACTTCAGCATATATTAAGACTTAAGGTTTGGTTCATTCATCCAGTTTCAGTAGCCTTTCTGTCACCCCCAACCTCACCACCATTGCCTTAGATGTGGACCCACTGTTTCAGCTAATCACCCTGCTGCTGCCACAGGCCAACCTGCAGGAAGTGGTAAAGACTTAACATTAACTGCTAGGTTCCCATGGTAGTCAAAGATCATGTCTACAAAGTTCCGCAAAATGACAAGATTATGTATTAGTAACCACAGAACGTTACTGAAATAATTCATATCATAGAATTAAATTGGCTTGAGCTTAGACTTACGAGGTCTCACTATTTTTGCCCATGGAACCGCAAGCTCACGTTGCGTTTGGTACCACGGACTCAAGCAATCCCAGCCTCAGTTTCCCAGGTAGCTGGGATTATAGGCACGCGCCACCGCACCCAGCTTTTTTTTTTTTTTTTTTTTTTGGAACTAGGTCTCGCTATGTTGCCCCTAGTGGGACTCAAGTTGCAATCCCTGGTCCCCCGCCGTGGCTTCCTAGGCTGCTGCTTACAGGCATGCGCCACCATGCCCAGCCAGACATTTTTTTTAAACAACTATTATCTTCTATATACTGTGTTTTAAATTTCTGCTTCTTTTATAGTGACATGAGGAGCTGTCCCAAATGAGCAAGTAAATTGTCTTTATTTAAAACTCAATATGCCTGTGAAAGCAAACACATTTACAAATGGTGTCTCTACTCCAGAGAACTACAGATGTTTAAGGTATGAAAAATGGAGGTAAAATTTGTTCATTCCACTCATCTACTTGAGGACAATTTCCAAATTACACCTACAAGTTAGGCTCAAATACCTTCAAAAACAAATAGCTGTTTTTAGACCTGGTTCCACACAGTTCCTCCAGAAGTGCTTGGAAAGTTCTCTCCCTGCTGTCTCCCTGGGGTTCTACTGGCCTTTAGCACACAATTACAGTCTCTGTGTAAGCAGAGGCAATACAATCCAGAGGCTATTAGAGAGGTACTTGGCCTCAGCTACTCTAACTGCCCAAGGTTGCACCAACTGATGCCACATTTCTTCACCTCCCCCCCCTTTTTTTCCTAATCTCCGTTCACCTTTTTATAGTTATTCTCAACAGAAACCTCCATAACTAAACTGCTATCACCTTAATCCAGCACATGGTTCCAGGTGCCAACTAACTGGATAACTGCAACTGAAAGATTGAGGTTTATATGACTATGTACTGAGAAATCGCAAATAAGGAATGGAACTCTGCAATCACTGAAAGTTAAACATTAATTTTTTTTAACTATAGGCAATTTAGTACTTACAGTCAGTATAGTAATTGTAGAGCAAAATTACAAGCTCTTTATTGCTGTCTGTTCCCACCGACTCCCGTTAGCCAGTTTCTGGAAAGCTGTCTTTCATGTCCAAACACTGTCCTGTCCATCAGTTATAGTCACTTACTGGCTCAGTCACAAAAGCTGTCATCTCTGGGCAAGGATTCCAACAGCTTCCAGAACATCAGTTCTGTCACTAACACTTATTTCTTTTCAGCCTACATAAGATTACATTAATTTAACCAAGCTAGAAACGGTTTTTTCCCCCTGTGCCCGCGACCACCCCGCGCCCACCCCGCCCCCTAGAAACGTTCTTTTTCTGTTAAGATCAACGTTGAGACCTGTCTTCATTTTGAGTTTTTCCGCAGGGTTGATTGCAAAGGACCTCCCACCCACGTTTCACTCTCTTGAGCCAGCGATGTGTAGTAACCACGCTCAAGAATACAAAAAAATTCTTTCCTCAGTTGACACTCCAGTAACTTTGGAGGTGAATTACTTTGGAGGTGAATTACTTTGGAGGTGTGCTTCTGTCAAATTATAACTGGCACATTCAGGTCAATTACCCCTCCCTCTGTCTAGCTGACATATTTGTCTCTCCCGCAGGGAGAACTGCAGCCTTACAGTATCTGAAAATCCCTTGCTTTTCAGATACTTCAATCGGGTAATTGCCTGAGCCATCCAGGTGGGGGAGTGTTCCAAAGCACTGAGTCTAGAAGTAACTTGCCATTTTGTGATCCAGCTCACCTGAGGGGTGAACTCTGCCGTGGCCCCATCATCACTTCCTGTATTTCAGGGCCTGAAGCGACTTTGTCCAAATGCAGACATTCAGCAGATGTATTGTGTCATCCTTTAGCCCAAATCTGTCCAAGCCATGGGAACACAAAGATCATCAAAAATAAAATCATCCCTTTTCTCAGAATCTAAGTCTGGTCAGGTAAACAGGCATCAGCGATTGTATTCATACTAATACGTACCAAACGTGGTAACAGGCCTGCCGGATATAAAGAGGGTAGGACCCATTTGTAATCACAGGAACGGAGTGGGGGTAGGGGAATGAAGGTGAAGATGGGGGAGGGTGGAGAATTGGGGGTAGGTATTGAAAACCCAGAGAGAAGGACCCATTTAGAACTAGTAAGGAGGGGTCCAATTCAATAACCAAGAGGAAGGGACCTAATCAGTGCTAGGAGGGAGAGCTCCTAGTTCCCAGAGAACTAGGAAGCATATTATGAGCAAGTGAACCTGAAAGAGGTGACAACAGGGTAAGATAACAACTAGAGAAATGCTGTGTAAATCACATGTTGCTACTTTAAGTCATTCTCTCATGGTTGCAAATAGAAAATGATACAAAATGAAAGGGAAAAAAAGAAACCATAGCATTATGTCATTGACCTTCTCCTTAGATTCTCATTCTCAAGAAACTGACTCTGATTTACTTTTATTAGATCTTTATTAAATACTATCTTTTTCTCCTGATCTTATTCCCCTAATATTGATGCTTTCATCTAACCCTTTCAGCATTACCCATCTAGTTTTCCTACTCTAAATCTTTTTCTTAAGGCAACCAGTACTTATGACAGATCATATTCTATAAATACCCAAGTGTTTAAAAATATGAGTTACAATCACTATTACTAATGAAAATAAGCAGCATATTTGCATCATCAACCCAACTAGAGCATCTCTTTAACCCTTGCAGTTTAAGGCTTCTTTGGCAAATGATCTTAAGATCAAAACCACATACTGTCATAAGGGAATAAAATGACAGATAATGAATAGTTTTGATATATTCACACAAATGGAAAACCAGAGAATGCTAGGTAAAGCACAAAAGAGGCTACCCAGTGCATGTCCCTGGAGACTGAACGCTCATGATCCAAAATTACCTCAGCTCAGAGCCAGTACAAAAATAAATAACCTTATGGCAGGAAGCAAAAAAATGCAAAGAATTTAAGAAACAGTACTTGCGTCTTTAGCAAGGAAAATTCTCCCTTTTGAGATGCTTTATGTCCAAAATTGTGTTGCTATATAAATCACAAGTTCTTCCTTCATTCTCCCAAATATTTATTAAATACCTACTATATCTCAGTGTGCTCAGTACTGAAAATGACACTGTAATAGGCAGACATGCAAATAAATTCATGACTGCAAATGGCAATAAACATAATATATAAAAGAACTTTGATAGAATTAGTGTGCATAGAGAGAGAGAAAGAGAATGAAAGATAATAGCTTCCCCAAAACACCCAAAGTAAAGATCCCCAGTCAAACAGGGTTGACCCAAAACAGACCCTATGAGATCCAAAAGTTTGTCATGAGTCTAAGGAATCTTCTGGCAGGGAACCAGTCAAAAAGGGGAAAAAAGGTCCAGCAAGCCTGGGATAAAAGGAACAGAATAAACAACAACCAAAAAAAGGTAACGATTGCCATTGTCAGCCTCCCCATGTACTCTTACCCATATGTCTCTTCCCAGTGTCTTTACATGTCTCCCCACCATGTCTCCTCCAACTCCCTGATGCAAGTCCAAGGCTGAGAAGAAAGGGGCCCTTCTCCTCGAGTTTCTCCTGCCCTGGATGTTATATAGGTTCACCTGGTTGTTCAGCTCACCCATTGCTAAGTAGGCTGGGAACATGGGACCTCCCCATTATACAAAGATGTCTCTGTTACACTCTCAATTGAGGCCACAGGGCTTCTAGTGGTGGGTTAGTTTTCTGTCTTCAGGGTGAAGACAAGAAAGGAGTTACATAGCCTGAATTCTGACTGTAGAGGCTGTCACATAAGCAATCCTCAAATTCTCCAGGTAGAGTGAATCATTAAGTAGTCTATGTTCACATAATATGTTGAATACTTTTCACTATCTCTCTATTGCTCTATTATAATTACATCTTTACAATTCTCCTCTCCTATTTAAATTTTAGTACATAGAAGTTTTCTACTTTCATTTATATTTCCGAAACTAACACACTGTCTGGACAAGCATAGCTATTCTTTAAATGCATGATAAACAAAAACATGAAAAAACAAACCAATCTTGTAATTCAAGGGGATATGGGTTCACATGCATTATGTGTTTTTAAATCAAAGTGTTTAAATATGATAACTAGTGAGAAATAGTTCATTTGCTTTATTGGGTGATACACAAAAATCTTAATGAAAAGGGAAAAAGAAGTAGAAAAATATCAAGACCTAGACATTAAGAATGCAACTATTCTTTTATAAAAACGTCAGTGTATTACAAGAGCTCGACCATTGAAAATACAAAATCTTTCTCCACATCACCACCTGACTTCAAAAATAAATGCAACAATCCTCAAAAACCAAGTCAGTACTATATTACTTTGTACTTTTATGGAAAAAGTGATGGTTTCAACTGGAAAAAGACATTTAAACTTATGTATTAATGCAATTGCTTTTTAAATGTCCTATTTTAAATCATTACATTTTTTACAACAATGCCAACCACCCACAGTGACTGAGACTCTTTACCACTGACAATGGCCGGGTATCAAGTGTAATCGGACCAGACGCAGCAAACAAATTAAAATGTGTGTCTTTGTCGAATGATACTGTTTTGTGGAGTGTAAGTGACATGGCAATTAATGTCTGTGAACAGCTGGTTTTAAAGATTAAGGAAAGTGATTATTTGGCCCTGCCAATGGACAATTCACCTAAATGTGCTGAGATGTTGGCATTTTAACATACATTTCTATGAGATGCTATGGGAAAGCATGCTGCTAAGAAAAAATTTAACCTGATCTTACAACAGTAGATGACCATAATGAATATTTCAAGAGGCAATACAGAATTACAATAGGGGTTATATATTACTATTAATGTGGTTAGAGCAGAATCATGGATTAATGAAAGCAGGAAATCAGTGACTCAGTGATTAAATGCAGTGATACAGTTTTTTCCTGGGTATTCTTCTTCCTTGCCACACTGCTTCTTTTATTTCCACAATGTTGGTCTAAACCAAGAAGAAAAGGAAGAAAAAGAAAGAATGAAAGGAGGGAGAAAGAGTACCAAATGAAAATATTTCCATGTATTTAGAGGACTATTATCAGTTTTAACAGGCATCTTCCTCAGAATGGATGTGTAATCCATTCCCAGATCACTAGTAGAAAGTATATATAAAGTATAAGTGTCCCTTTCTCTTCAAGTCAAAATGTCTCCAGTAGCTAACTGGCACCATGAGCTCTAGTCACTAATCGCTTGATGCCCTATTACCTCCTAGAGCTTAAGAACATTCAAGGAAATAATATTGAACTGTGAACTGTTTTTGAAGGAGATACTTTTCAGAAAGTAACAACCTCTTATTGCTCCTTAGACAAAGAAGTCATTTTATTTATTCACATAGCAAGTAGTTATCTAAAGTTTTTTTATAGTTGAGACACTCCAAAAATCAGCATACTAATATCTTTGCTTCCCATTCACATATAGAAAATCTACAGGTTAAGGAGTCATTTTGTTAGACTCTATAAAAAGAGTAAATCTGCCAATACAAATACCATATCTCATTTAATGCACAAATATGTACAAGAGACTTTCTTAAAGTGAAGTTATGACACAACCTAAAGTTTCCTAACTTTTCAGCAAGTTGACCATTGAACTGAAGCAGAGAACAAAGGCGGGGAACAGAGTTGGAGGCAAAATAGGAGGGATCAACACAAGAAAATATTGTGACAGCTCACAGGTGGTATGGTGATGGAGAACTATGGGGATTACACAATCTAAGAAAAAAATAAATACATACTTTAAAAAATAAGACAAGATTAATGGATGCCTAGAAGGATAAAGGGGGAAAATAAAGTTTCCCAAGTTTCATCATTTATTTAGGAAAATATGACAAATACATTTCTCTGAGGTCAATTAAGACCTAATTTTGGAACATTCATCTAATCTTAAACAATTTCCTTTGTTACAGGATAGCTCCGTTCTTATTTTCTAAAACAAATAATTTTTATTTCTCTTCTCTATAGAAATATTTATCCCAGTATCTGAGCTGTCCCCCCACAAATCTAAAAGCTCTCTTTACTTTATTCCCCTTAGGGAATAAGGGCCCTTGTGGAAATCAGTTTTCCAGTATCCATACCATTTTCTTCAATTGTTTAGTTAACTTGCCAATTTGATTACACTCAAGACACTTGTTGCCTAAGATATAGCTTTTTTTTTAATGCATATAAGAATTCATTAAAATGTTATGGTCTATAAAATTTGAAAAAATAATATTTGAATTAGATTTGCTGGCAATTAGACTTTTGAAACAAAGTGTTCACCTTGATTGTAAAGAAAAGGTTGCTTCACCTTGAAAAGTTGGGAACAAGCATGGCATGTGTAGGTAGAGAGAAGATAAGATGGTTCACGTTTCTGTATTTCAAACAAAGGAATACACTCTTAATCAGTCATGTAAGGATTGAGAAAATGTATCTCATTAAAAACTGGAAGAAAATGAATCAGAAGATATCTGAGCTACAATGTTCCCTCAATAATTTGCACATTAACTAATAAAGGACCAAATAAGACCTATTAGTTGTAATGACAATGAGAAAGAACCCAATCTAAGAAACACTGAAGAAAATCTTGGGACATAGAAAGTGATCGGATAGGAACCAGAAGAAAGGATTGACATCAAAATAATTGTAAAATTAGGGTCAGGAGCACACAGTAGAATTAGATTCAACAG
This sequence comes from Uropsilus gracilis, assembly GCA_004024945.1. Classification (NCBI taxonomy): domain Eukaryota; kingdom Metazoa; phylum Chordata; class Mammalia; order Eulipotyphla; family Talpidae; genus Uropsilus; species Uropsilus gracilis. The sequence goes on from PVHY01003820.1 coordinate 41,749, forward strand.
GAAGCTTAACCAGATAATATCTGAAGTTGATTTCAACTCTTACTGTTAGGACTCCAAAGAAAGTTTTGTGGAGTTTTCACACATTTAAAAAATGTCTAAGTCTTCCAACATCCTCCTTCTGAAAATATTTATTGCACAAACACTATGTAATGGCCAAAACCCTGAAATATAATAAGATAACACTTTCTTACAGGACTTATATATCAAAGTCAGTATATTTAAAAAAAAAGTTACTAAAGGTCTTAAGCAGAGAATGACCTGACCCAAATTATGTTTTAAAAATCCTATACACTTTGCTATCCTATACAAATGAGTTGAAGGAAATCAAGGCAAAAATGGGAAGATTCCTTTAAAGATAATTAAGAAGATGAAAATTTTGCACTGGTGATGCAATGAGGTAATAATTAAGATAATTAAAAATGGGATTTCTGATTGGACTGGATATAGTTATGAAGATAATGGTAAAGGATAACAACTTTGTTCCTGGCTTAAGTAACTGGAGGTATATGATGACTTTTTATATGATATGGAAATTTGAAGTTGAAAGAAAGGTAGAAATTTGAAGGAAAAACAAGATTTGTAAGGAAAATATTATACTGGCATTATTGACTAGAAATGTAAGCAAGAAAATGTGTCAAATATTAGAATTGCAGCAGTTACCAGATGAATGGGACTTACTACTAGGTTATATGCCAATATGTGGGACTTGATCTGTGGGCTTGTAGACATCCACATGGAAGTATAAGGGGGGTTAGAGGGCATAAAGAGAGAGAAACATGCAGAATAAAGCTGAGTAAAATCTTTGATATGCATGTCAGAAAAAAATTACAAAATATTTACCCATCATCAAGTAGCTTATTAGCACTATCACACCACATATCACTGACAGTGAAGAGTCTAGGCAGGGATGTTCTTTACTATCTTAGTGCCACAGGCAAGACTCAAAGGCAAAAAGAAATGTCTGGGGGTAGGCAGGAATTAAATGACTTCCCTGTAACAAGTGAGCCTGAATGACGAAGTCAACACCCTGTCCCATAAACTCATTTAACAGAAAATTTCTATTTATAATATCTATTTTCATAACAATAATTGGTATCTATATGTTCCCATCATTACTTTAATCCTCATTTAGAAACATTCAGTTTAGGAATACATGGAACTACCCAGACGCAGCTAATCAATAGTGCTAAGATTCTTTCTTTCTGACTTGGAAAATCAGAACTGGCAGATAAATGAACTTTCTCCCTTGGCTCCCAAATCATTAGGTCAGTTGGTTCTATCTCCATGTAGTCAATGTGTATTTAACCTAAAAATAATAGACTTTTTTTGATCCATTTCTATGAATCTCTATTTAACCTGTCTATAAGCTATGGGGGGAAAGATTTAAAAAAATAATTGACAGGTTAATTCAATACTGAAAAAAAAAAAAAGCAAGTAATCACTTTTGAACAGAAACTTAGATTTTTCTTTAATTTTTTCCTCTGAGTCTTACAGATTCTACCCCTACAATAGCTCTCAGATCTTCCCTGCCCCTCCTTAGCCATGTCTACTCACATATGTCACCCTGAAATGCAAAGCTCTCCAAACTTCCCAAAGCCATTTAATTAATTCAACTATGATTTATATGGTAGGCAATATTCTAGGTACTTGGGAACCAAACATACAAAATTCATTGTCCTTAAAGAGTTTAAATTCTACTTGGGGGGATCAAAAATCAAGGAACACAATAAGAAAATAGATTATAAGATTTTAGTGCCATAAAAAAACAAACAAACAAAAAAGATAAAGTGAGGTGATGGTTATGGTAGTGTAAAGGGTATGTTACTGTATTATCTAATTATCTGGCCAGAAACTACCTTTGCTAATACTAATTAAATCTCCTAGCCATTCTCACCTCTAGATATGAAATACTGAAATACTGACTTATTCACTCATTGGCCACATTTAGAAACCCAGGAAAAGATGGTCATGCAATTGTTCATTTTTGTGTGACCTTAAGTGTAAAATGACTGACAAAACAGCATTCAAAAGAGAGTACTGGTAGAGACTATCATTTTGTCTAAATATATCCTTTTTTTAAATACTTTATTTATATATGAATTTCACATCTTTGTGATCTCTGGGGTTCATCCCCCCTCCCTGACTGTGCATCCGCCTTCCCACCCCCTGGTTGTGTACTTCAATTTGGTTGTTGGCTTGTTTGGACTTTCCTTCATGGATTTTTGTTTATCGTTCCCATGTCCCATATAGTAGTGAAACCATTTGGTTTTTGTTTTTTTCTTTTTGACTTGTTTCTGCTAATATGAATTTTTCTAAGTTCATCCATGTTATCATAAAATCATCTAATTTGTCATTTTTAATTGATGAGTAATATTCCATTGTTATATATACCACATCTTTTTCATCCAGTCATCTGTTTTGGGACATTTCAGTTGCTTCCATGTACTTGCAATTATAAATAGTGCTGCAATAAATATATCCTTATATGCATCAGGATTGGGCCTATAAACACCAAATTGGGAATTCTCATATTTTTGTCCCATTCCCACCAAAAACAAGATCATCTGTATCAATCATTTAATACCTACTATTTAAATTCTTTTTTCTCAGACCTGGAAACCTATATTTCCTCACATTGAAATATATGCATTATATCAGCAGAAACAAGTCAAAAAGAAAAAGACAGAAAACAAATGTTTTCATTATTATATGGGAAATGGGAAAGATAAACAAAAAAACATGAAGAAAAGTCAAAACAAGTCAACAATCAAGTTGAAATACACAACCCGGGGGGATGTGGGACAAGGTGGAAATGATCAGGAAGGAGGAATGAACCCCAGAGATCACAAAAATGTGAAATTTATATATAAATAATTTAATATTCAAAAAAAGAAATAAATGCATTATCATTTCAAAATCTCTCCTTTGGAATTGCATCCTCTTGTTCATATTCTAATCATAAAGGGTTAACTTGTGGACCTTAACTTGTACTTGTTCTTTGAAATCCTGACCAGAAAAGCTTTCCTCAGTGAGTCCTTAGCGTCTTCATTTTATATCTAAGCCATCTTCCCAGTCAATGAACCTCCCCTAAAAGATTAATGTAGTTTGAACTTTTATAGAGGAATATCATTTGTGCACTGTCATATTTAGCACAAATGGTGCTTCAGTCACAGCTCAGTAATATTCCAGCATATTATTTCCAAGGCATTTGAGAGTTTAAAGAATTATTGAAGGGCACGCTGTATTCATTTGGTAATAAGGCAGAGAGCACTGCTGTCTACATATGATTTCAACAAATGGAATCACCACTAATTTCATTGCACGTAGCAAAATAGTTGTGATAATAACCCAGGGAAGATATCCCACTGAAGAAATAGATGAGACAGAATCTTTCATAAGACCTCCAAGAAGTATTGAAGAGAAAGCCCTAGGAGGTGAGGACAAGATGCTGAGAAATTATCTTCCCATAGTGAAACATATCCCTGACACTATGGTTTTGTCAGTCCTGCTTGAAGCCACAAACCTCACTTGGTCATAATTTATCTGCCATGAAGCTGTAAAAAGTAACATGTAGTATAAGGAGACATTAGAGTGCTTGAAGAAGAATGAAGAGTTAACGCCATTGATGGGGAAGCTATATACACACCAAAGCTCAGGTATTTGGTGAGAAAATTCCCTAACAACTGCAATTTTGTGAAAAGCAAGATGAGAGTAGCTAGAATCTTTTTTTTTTTTTTTAATATCAATTGTCAGATATGTTTGAGAGGCAGGAAAGTTCTTGCTCATTGTCAGGTGCCACCAAGTAATAGTTGAAAGGTTTCTAGATGTGTGCTAATTAGAGAAAGAGAAGTTGCTATCATGGAAAGTCCTTTTCCTGTATGTTGCTCCACCTGCATTTCAGATATTGACTTTTTAACTAAATTATCCATTATAAACAATAGTGCTTACATTTCTAAAATGTAAAAACCCTAAGAGCAGTTGAAAGGAGTGCAATTTTTTCTCCATTCTGTTGGTTGTCTCTTTGTTTTGGTTAATGCCTCTTGCTGTACAGAAGTTTTTGAGTTTGATGTAATCCCAACTGTTTATGTTTTCCTTCATTTTCTTTGCTCTGTAGTTGTATCCTGAAAGATGTTTCTGCAGTAGAGGTCATAGAGTGTTTTGCCTGTTTTCTCTATATATTTTATGGTTTCAGGTAATATACCCAAGTCTTTTATCCATTTTTTTTGTTTTGTTTTGTTTTGTTTTG